>JABASH010001897.1:0-23031 GCA_019776445.1 Tomocerus maximus | reverse complement strand
TCTCAAAGTGTATCTGTATAACAGATTCAAAAAGCAGCTTTTTGAGGAATTCAGTATTTTAAAACTTTGATATTAAAAATGACATGACATATGGAAATCTTTGAAAAATTATTTAAAGCTTGTAAATAAATTTATGCAGTAGGTGTAGCTTTTACTGATTTTTAAATTCACGAACTGTCTATGCATACTGATATACTATTACTGTCGTTGTAGAGTTTATTAGGAGTAATTAAAAAGCGAATGCTTTTTGCCGGGTAGTTTTTATATTTGTTTGAGTTGTTAAAGTGTGAGAAAGTAAAGCTAAGAAATGAAGGTGTCTGTTGACGCCCAGGAAGTGGAAGGAATTGAAGAAAGTGTGTAGACATGTCTAAGAGTCTTAAGTTCTCAGTCGACTCATCACCGAGCGGCTCCTTTCTATTTATTCTTGTTTTGCTATTCTCCGTTTGAGTGGTAATGGGAAAAGTGAGAATTTGTTTCCCGAAAGGTAGGTAATTTGTGCTGGGAGAGGATGGAGGAGCTGGTGACAGAGCACATTAGTTTAAAGTGGCAGTGTAGTGCAAGTCGCAAGTGCAGGAGAGCTGGGTCGAGTGTGCTGGAGAAAAGACATTAGTAAATAGAAGTGTGAGATAGAGAGCCGTTTACTCGGTCATGGCTGCAGTTGGATGTATTTGTGTCTATGTATGTATCACTAGACGTCTTTCCTGGCGTGAACAACAGATCTGAATATTTTAGTTTGTAATTATTTTTCCCCAGTGATTCTGAAAGTGGTGGCGACATTAATTCGACAGTCAAAGCAAACGGAGGCGCTGCTGGAAGTCAAAAAGTTGTTTCTGTCCGATATGACCCTTCTGTGTAACCATAATCGTGAGAATCGTCGCACCGTTCTCCAGATGTCTGTCTGGCAGGTGAGTCTTGTTATCTTATTGAGTTGTGAAAGTAAGTATATAATAGTGAGCTAGTTTCCTTCCGTTGTCCGCCCCGTTTTGCTAAATTTGTGAAATGGAGGGTTTGAACTGTTCTTCAAGACATGGAACAGAGAGTTTGGGAGATAGAGTCGGTTCGTTGGCTTTCTGTTTCGAGGCTCTTGACTCTATAGCCCTCATTCAACTCAAGTGAGCTAACAAGCAATAATAATAATAATGACACTGAGGAAATGACCTCGTTGAGTCCTCTCATCCATGGCCTCTTGGGCGTTTCATTTGCACAAATGATATCACGACATTTTCCTATGATGACTGAGAGAAAGTAAGAACAGACTTGGTAATCTCTTACGACATGCCCCGAGGCACTTGTTTAATGTAAGATGTTTCGATTTACAAATGACGCGATATTGTCCAGCAATTACGTTTAATGTCCCTTCCTTACAATCCTGCAGCACATTCAGGGAAATAAATCTCAGTGGGATCTTCTAGAAAAATGAGTTTAATGTTGTAACATTCATTTTTGTTCAGGAATGGCTCATCTCTCTCGCGTATATCCATCCGAAGAATGGAGAGGAGCAGAAAATATCGGACATGGTGTACTCACTGTTCCGAATGTTGCTGCACCACGCTATAAAATACGAATATGGTGGGTGGAGGGTGTGGGTGGACACCCTGGCAATAGTTCATTCGAAAGTTTCTTACGAAGAGTTCCGATTGCAGTTCACACAAATGTACGAGCACTACGAGCGTCGCCAAACAGATAATATCACAGACCCTGCCGTCCGACAACAACGTCCAATTAGTACCATTTCTGGATGGGATCAGCCACGAAACGGGTTTCGGACAGTGCCAGCCTCCACCGATAGTGTCACAGTGACAGATGTGACCCATGAAGATGCTGCAGGTGGACTGAGTGCTGCGGAGACGGAAGAGGAGACCGTGGAACAAGTGGATACAGATGTTGAAGATGTGCTAAATCAAGATACGGAACCTGTCGTTCCGACAATAGAGTCTGAAGGCGCTGCCGAGGAGACGGAATTGGAAAAAGTGCCGGAAAAAGAGTCGGAAGCAGAGGAGGGCGAGGGAGTCGCGCCAATTTCCAAGGAAAATGATGAGGACACCATCAAATCTGTAGTCTGTGATAGTAAAGAGGATAGAGATGAAGATAAAGATGAAGATAAAGATAGGAGCAAGTGCGACGATAGCATTAATATTGTAGAGAGCAATGATGATGGTGTGGAAGAGAGTCTTGAGATTGTGGAGTCGGACGAGACTCTGAATGGCGTGGGGGAGGAAGAAGGCGAGGGCGGCGGTGACTGCTCTATATCCAGTGAGACCAGCAATTCAGCCATTCCAAACGGGAATGATGCCGAGGACGTGGGGACGGAGGAAAAAGAGCCGTCGAGTCCACTTAAGATTCTCAATGGGAAAAGTTCCGACAGTAAAGAGCACATCGACGATATCGAGGACGAGGGTATAGAGGAGGAAAAGTCCGAGGAGTTGAAAAGCAAGGAGGATACGAAGGAGAACCACAAGGAGGGAGCCGAGTCCCCCGAAGAAATTGAGGAATTAGCGGAGGAGGTTAATGAGAGTCGGATCAACGGACAGACTGAGTTGGCACTAACAAATGGGAATGGCAATAGCAGCGGGAGTGGCGGAATCTCTCCATCCGACCCTTCTGAGGAAGTCAACAGCCACGCGGAAACTGAAACTGATGAAGAGCCACTCAAAACTCAAGTCACCATCTCCACCATTTCAGGCAACGACACTGTCAACTCCGTCGAGATCCCCGAGCCCGACTGCGAGAAGGAAATCATTCAAGAGGCCAAGGAGAAAGAGGAAAAATTACAAGAGAACTTCATCGAGGAATTTCCCTGCCCAGTGGAAACTGATGTTTTGGCCACAAATGCAAATGAGGTTGTGAATTGTGAAGACACTGTCATTCATCATGTGGAAGCCACTCATGATGATGTCACCTCTCTTGTCTCCTCCCTTGACAAGAGAGAATGGATCCAAAATGAAAACGAATCGAAAAAGTCCAAAGTTGTTCCGGTTGAGATTGCGGCGACTGAAAGTGATTCGACGGGAGCGGAAGACAATTTACAAGGTCACAACTCCGACGACGATCACTCTGGTCACTCTATCCGTCCTCGAAGCGCCTCCACCGCTGTCCAAACTCAAACTGGTGATGAAGGTAGACTTTTATTTGTAATAATGTAAACACGTTTGTACAACATATTTATGATTCTGTATTTTGGACAATGGGATCGTTGAGTCTTGAGTGCTGAGTAGAGAAGTACTTAGTTCGATTAGCTCTGTCCAAAGTACATACGGTAGTTAAGTGGGGAAAGAGAATGTAAAGAAATTCTTCTTTGCTATCCACAGGGAGTGTAAATGTGGAGCGACGAAAGTCATCAGGAACATTTCATCACGGAACCCGTCACTTGTTCAATCCAGGACCATCTCATCCTCCTTTCAGGATTCCTGAGTTCAAGTGGTCCTACATACATCAAAGGCTGCTATCCGATGTTCTATTCTCACTGGAGACTGACATACAAGTTTGGAGAAGGTGCTCTTCATCTCATTTAATATATTCAGTTTTATGCTTACGCTAGGCGCATTAATTTTTTCTCTGTACTTCCATCTCCACTCTGGAATCAAATGAATAAGTCTTCATTCTCTTTCATATTATGTACTCTCATAACGCCAAATTCAAGCTTCTAAAAATAAATGACTTTGGCATATGCCATAGAAGTACCAAATGGAAGTAGCTATTTGAAAAAATTATGCAAAATATTTATGACACTTTTGCAAGATGTTCTTCAGATTTCTCCGTGAAAGTGAAAAATAGTTTTCGTCCAAAAAAATTATTTCTTAGCGTCTGAGGAATATCACAAAATGAGAAGCTAACTTATTTTACTGCTTTTGTTGATTTAACCGATGTTTGTCTGATT
The DNA here is from genome assembly GCA_019776445.1 of Tomocerus maximus. Lineage (NCBI taxonomy): Eukaryota > Metazoa > Arthropoda > Collembola > Entomobryomorpha > Tomoceridae > Tomocerus > Tomocerus maximus. The sequence goes on along the minus strand of JABASH010001897.1, from coordinate 19,154 downwards.
ATTTTGCAGTCATTCTACAAAGTCGGTCTTGGATTTCGTCAATACTGGCGAAAATACGATATTTGTCGTAAATACTGTTCACCTAATTTCCCAACTGGCAGATAACCTGATCATCGCCTGTGGTGGTCTACTTCCCCTTCTTGCGTCTGCAACTTCCCCTAATGTAATTTCGATTTCCATAATTCTATTTGCTCCAGTGACATATTCCTGAGCTGTGTTCAGATGACATCTCCAAGGACAAAAGGGGACAATGATAATTGGCTCCCGGGATCTGATTAATGATATTGTTTTACATTTGCAGAGTGATTTGGATGTGATCGAGCCCACTCAAGGGATGCCAATAGAAGTAGCTGTGTCCTTTCTTCAAAGATTGGTCAATATGGCAGATGTCCTCATATTTGCCAGTTCGCTCAACTTTAATGAATTAGAATCCGAGAAAAATATGTCCAATGGTGGAATTCTACGTCAGTGTTTACGACTTGTGTGTACAAGCGCCGTCCGTAATTGTCTCGAATGTAAAGAGCGTTTGCGACTGCATCAAACGGGAGGGTATTGTGGGGGAAATGGGTCAGCTATTCCTGCCAAAGTGGCACATCTGCACTCCCTAATTCGTGGAGCTCAAGCTTCGCCAAAGGTTCAATATTTATCAACTCTTACATTGAGTCTACATTTCACGGACAAATCTAACAATGATTGTTTTTTGTAGAATATTGTTGAAAATTTGGCCACGCAGAACAGTCCTGTGAAGGATCCCGAGAAGTTACTCCAAGATATGGATGTGAATCGGCTTCGTGCTGTTATATATCGTGATATTGTAATAATTTTACTTTTATGCAAATCCGTCAAATATTTTTGTCTGGAACTCACCGTCAATTTAATGATTTCATAGGAGGAAACGAAACAGGCTCAGTTCCTGTCACTAGCAATAGTCTATTTTATTTCTGTGCTGATGGTCTCCAAGTACCGTGATATTTTGGAACCACCACCTACCCCGTCTTCAAGTCCAGTGCCAAATAATAGTGATCAATCAAGTGCCAGCAATTGTAATGCATCACCGAATGGTTCTAATGCGATAACAGCAGGTACAAACACATGACTAACAGATCATAACATTTTACATGAATAATTTAAATGAATTCATTACTCATCTGACCCATCCATAATTTTGAACTAAATCATTAAATGCATTTGACAATATCCCTTTTGAGTGTTTGATGATATAGAGAATGAAGGCAACAACAACTATACTATTTTGATAGTTATTTTACTTGTCTATGCTTGAGTTTCCCATCTTTATGATTTGATTCATGACTCACCCACTAGTTCCTTTAGTTGCTTTTGTGAATGGTAAAGGAAGCCGTATCCCTGATTCTCTCCCAGCTAGAAATGAAATCAAAACCCTCTTTGATCTTTTGTTGTGTACTTTATGGTTAACTGTACTTTCTAATATTTCTAGTAACATTTCTAGTAATTGTGAGCCTACTTGATTTGGAATTACGCATTCATTATCATTGTATGTTGTTATTATGATATGATATAGTGGTTGTGGGTGGGAAATCTTCTTCTGCTGTGTCTTCCCAACAACCAATGTTTCCCCAATGGACGAATCACATTTATCCACAATTTCTCCCCAACTTTTGCCAAACATTTTGTCCCAACTCTTCTAGCAATACTAATGAAGCGACAGCTTCTTCTCAATTCATAGAAGGTAAAAGTCTCTCAATCTGCAATTCATAACCTAAAATACAAAAATGTGCAATGACTGATAATAGACTACTACAAATATTCTCTGTCCTACCGACATTTAAATTCAATGATGTACGATACTATTTAGAACTCTCTTTCTCTCTAGAAATTACTCTCTTTCTCTCTGAATGATTTTTATTTTGACTGAAATCACTCAATTCCTTGTAAGAATTCACTTGCCAAGTCGCAATCAATGATCAAGTCTTAAAATTTCAATCTGCTTATCACATAGAACAGACTCACGTTTCACAAAATGCTCTTAAATACTTCAATACTAATGGCAGTCGAGCATTATTAGCACGCTTCGCTATTATTTATAGTGATGCAGACTTTCACTGTAAACAAACGCTCTTTTGGATATGTGGACGACAATAAACATGCATCTCGATTGGTAATGTGATCTGATTTCAATAATGATTGATGAATGATTGCATTGCATTTGGTTGTTGGGAATGTCTGCTTTCATTTTTCACCATTTTCGTACCATTGTTCCTTGTTTCCTGCTGCCATGCTCATTACTAGCTTGCAAAACGCTTTCATGCCATTTGTAATGATTTCTACTTCATTAATCTGCCAATATTGCATCGACTTTTACTGACTTGACCTGACTCGTCTCACTCTAAGAGGTACAAGAAATGGCGATGTTCCCATATTTATTGTGTCATTATAGAAGTGGTAAGTCCAACGATCAGCCTCAGAACTATTTCTTTCTCTGGGTTCCCTTTCTCTTCTCAAGTAGAGCTCGAGGAGCATGAAACTGAAAAGATTGTTATAGGCCTCAACTCTTCACTTTGTAAATAGATGCTGCAAACAAATCCTCATATTTTGTTGTCCCTCTCATGTACCTTTAAATAATTTCTCTTCAAGAAAAAATTATTTCCGTGTTTCCCAATTATACGAGATACTTAACTATTGAAGCTAATATTCCAAATTATGACTAAATTTTAACTATTTACATTGGAACAACTTTTTTATCTGTTATTGCAGATGAAACAATCATAAGTGAACATTCACAAATAATCAATGAAAGAATATTCTGTTTTGGATGGAAAGTTAATTATTTTTATAACCTAAATACATTGCGTTTTTTATTAACGGAGCATAAATGTGAAAGTATTAAGCATAAACAGGCTTAAATTTGCCCATTTTTAATATAAATTCCTTAATTTTGTTGTGCCAATTTTTAAATGTCCTCCAATGTAGCAACTAAATTTTCTAATGTCATAACTTTTAGTACTTAAATACCTAAACGGCTGCAAAGTGTATGCTGTGAAATTAAGTATCTAGGGACTCAGAATTACTAAATCCTTTTTATGGCAAAATCGATTTATTATACTGCTTTTATAACTGAGTTAAGTAAAATGGACGGTTAAGATTTCCTTGATGAAATGAACGCAAATAGTAATCAGGGCTGACAATAATGTAATGGTTTGCAGTAGTAGAAATGGCTTTGTTAACATCCAAGTGTGTTATTGGCTTCACTGGTATATGCGTTGCGAGATGACGATACTGGCTAATGGTGCAGTTTGGCGCAGCAAAAGTTAGCCTAGTTGTAACTATTATGTTAGTGTCGCCGTAGTTGTTGTTACCTTCTTTACTATCTAGAGTTGGTCATTATTGTGTCATGGTGTCACTCATCATTCAAGGCAAACACTCAAAATATTTACAATGAATAACCGTTCCTTTGTGTAGATGTTGTATGAATTTGAATTCCTCACTGTGTGAATTTTGAATAACTTTTTAAAATACCATAAACGTAATAACGTGAACCATAGATTAACTTTAATGTTGCTTATTGTCAGTAATTTGTAACTTTGTAGTGAGATTTTCTATTGTAAGTGTCATTTTGGAATAGTTTGAAATGCATTCATGTTCATTTAAAATTGTAACCGATATTTTTAATTACTTTACAATTTGATTTATCTTTGTTTTTGGATCTTCCGTATATTATTTACCTATAAGAGTGTCTCATCTTTCACAACGTGATTAGGTGGAGGAAATTCTGAGGGAATAGAAGAGGATGGTCGAAATGAAGTCACTTGTGAAAACCATCGTGACCATCACAGCCATCTGTCACATCAGAACCAGCATCATCAAGTACCCGGGTCCACAAATGATCAAGAACCTGCAGATGACTGTAGCATTAGTTCATCTGTTAAGGTAAAAGGTTTCAACCCTGGTCTTGAACTCTTGCATCCTTTCCGACTCAGCCAGCAAAATCTTGAATATAAGCCATTACTTTTCATAAGGACTCAACTAACAGCACAAAATAACCGCGTATTTGTGCCCTGATACAATAATTAATATTAATAGCATGTTCCTTTCATTTTAATAGGCTGATACTAAAGAGACTAACTTAACTTCAGACGACCAGTCCAAGTCGCCTACCATTGTCCTTAAGGTGCGATTGCTTTAAATTTACTCCTACTACCTGCATTCATCTTTTGAATGACGCATGTTTTTTCATGCTTTGTCAAATATGCAAATAAGGGTTATTGATATCAGAAAAGTTATGTTATAATTCCAAATATTAATGGGACTTTTGTAGACGGATGATCCGATGAGCGACGTCTCATCTCAGAAATCTGTCGGTGACGACTCCACACAGTTGTATACTGGAAGCGAAACAAATGATGAGAAAAAAGGCGAAGATAGTTGGACGGACGTTAGTCTCAATGATGACAGTGAAAATAATAGCAAAGTAAAAACAGACGACAAAGGTAACTACCGTAATGCTTAAAACGATTTGTTAATATTTTTGGCTTTTATGGAAATAATTGAATTCATAGAATTAAGTAGATTTATTAATAATTATCATTAGGTTTAGATCATGTTTATTCGTTTGCTCAAATTATCGTCTTTGCAAAAATGTTATATTTTGATTCGGTATCGCAACCAATTTTTGTGATTGTCGCGACTGTAAAACATGTCACATGAAGGATCGTATACTACAGTTTCGATTTCTAAATAGGCAATTCTACTATTTGTATGTATTTACGTGTTTTTTGGATTTTACTTAGCTGCTAATTTTTTAATGTAGACATAGATGGTTACAATAATGATAAATATGTATAAATCTTTTATTTCTGCATGCTTTTTAAGCATAAATAGGTTTTGAAAAATTGTTATTATGCATAATTTTAATATTTATTGATTTGACAGATAACTTGGACCGCGGCGAAAAACCTCAGGGTCAAATTAGTGTCGTCAGCGGATCTCCAATGCATAATTCAACTTCAGGGAATTCTTCTTCAACAGTGCCAAAAGCAGAAGAGCTAAATATAAAGCCTTTGATGTCCTCTGAGGGATTTCCTCTGCCTACACCTGCCCGAGAATCTAATTTAACACAAAAATTGGAAGCAGCTTTAGGATCTGTATGTCCACTTTTGAGAGAAATTATGGTCGATTTTGCCCCTTTTCTGTCCAAAACATTACTGGGGTCTCATGGTCAAGAGCTACTGTCCGAAGGAAAAGGTAGGGTTTACTTCTAAAGTCATTTAATAAATGAATTTGTAATTAGTTGCTTGATTTCATTGATGTAGACCATTGGCGGGTTGTGCTGATATCTTTTGGTATCCTGGTTATAAATGACAGTTTCTGTTTTATTTAAACAGGGCTGACTACATTTAAGCACAGTACTTCAGTCGTGGAGCTTGTTATGTTGTTATGCTCCCAAGAATGGCAAAACTCTCTGCAGAAACATGCCGGCCTTGCATTTATTGAGCTAATAAACGAGGGAAGACTGCTATCTCATGCTATGAAAGACCACATTGTTCGTGTTGCCAATGAAGCCGAATTTATTCTTAACCGAATGAGAGCCGATGACGTTTTGAAACATGCCGAATTTGAGGTATTATCTAGCTGTATACTAACATTTCTGCATTTCTAAAATTACGCTAATTCTAACATTTGAATAACGATATTTATAGCAAACATTATGCGCTCAAACACTTATGGAAAGAAAAGAAGAAGAGAAAATGTGTGATCATCTAATCACTGCTGCTAGACGTCGCGACAATGTCATTGCTGCCAAAGTGTTAGAAAAAACAATAAATATAATTTCTAATAAGCACGGTGCATGGGGACATGATCAAACCAAGTATGTTTTCTGCAGCTTTTTTACTTTATTCATATTACTACATTTTGCAGAATTGCATTAGAATATTAAGTATGAATATTTTATGGAAGTACTGATCAAACGATCTCTAACACAAGTCTCGAATATACTTTTTAATAGGGATTCTGTAGAATACTGGAAACTTGATGCTTGGGAAGACGATGCACGGAGAAGAAAACGTTTTGTTCATAATCCATATGGGTCAAGTCACCCTGAAGCTACCTTAAAAGCTGCTTTAGAACATGGGGCACCAGAAGATGCAATCATGCAGGTTTGTTAAATATTGCCATTTTGATTTACATCCATTTTAAACCATGTTTAACTGAAATAAGTTTTTTTCCTAGGCTAAGGAAGAATTTCATACACATCTCGCAGCTTCACGCAACCAGCAACCCGTCCAATCCAACGATTTGATGGATGACAATGAATTGTTATCTGATGATCGGGAATTAGATTTAGATCTTGTCGGTAAGCCCATTAAGCAACACTAATTGTAATTACATGACACTTTTTGCAAAACTATTATAAAAATTATATATTTCAACAAATAAATGTTTCATGCATAGAGTTCTTCTAAGTAAATGTATTGCTGAAGTAGGATCAATTTTTCATAGATAATTTCTTTATTATGTACAACTAATCTGTATTTTGCTGGAGCCAACAAAAAACTGTAGGTATTTCATAAGATAGCAATAAAATGACAGAAAGAATGAAAATAACTCTATGTCGATTTACTCTTTTTAAAATTAAACCCCAGTGATGGATACACAATAAAAATGGCCACAGGCAACATGATTTAGCAGTATTTATCTATGACTGGATGGACAAGTAGCATTTCCTTATTGTATAATGGTTGAATCCATGAATGGAATAATGAGATCCCTACGTCGTGTTTTCAGTTGTGTCCATGTAGACACTTGTAAATATCATTACGTCATTCAACAGCTTTCGTTTAAGAGTCAATTTATGTTTTATGAATTTCCACGCTTATCATTTGTGGTTATCTCGAGTCCAGTAGAGCGGTTGTAGAACAACAGGAGATGTGTATTCAATTTCAACTGTTTATCTTAGATGATTTGTATTTGTTCGTATAGTTTTACATTGCGATATAGCTCTAATCTCCCTATTGAACGGAATAAAATAGAAATAATCAATATTTGTTCCTAGGTCCAGTAAACATCAGTACGAAAGCACGTTTGATATCCCCTGGAGTGGTGGCTCCTGGCATCGTTTCGATTACGTCTAATGAGTTGTACTTTGAAGTGGATGAAGACGACCCTGAGTTCTCCAAAGTGGACCCCGAGGTAAGTAATGAATTTCTACTCCGCTTTCCTTGCAAAAATAAATGCGTTTCGTGCACTGTTCCATTTCTTGATTTTGGAAAAAACCTCTTTAGCTCATACTTCAAACTTCTTAATATCTCTCTAAATAAATCATCATTCCTTTGGTCTAAGCCTTAGCAGGCATACCAAATCATAAATGTAATTATTATGACACATTTAAAGGATATTTACATGATGATACTTTAAATAAATGCATAATAGGCGGTCATGAAGGATGATTACATGACTTTATTAGGTGAACATGAGTGATGACAAGAAAGAAAGAGGGCGAGAGATTTGTGAAGAAGAAACTATCAAGTGCTCTTTTCATTTACTGAAAGTCCTCTGTAGTATAATAATAACATCTAAAGCACTTATTAATGAATGAAAGGAATGAAGGAAGACAAGATGAAAATCTCTGATGTGGTATGATGGGCTAGGTCAGATGAAAAAGATTGTTCTATCTTCACCACAATATTAGTGAACTGCTACGGTGTGAACACATACAGATAGTATTTATATAGGTGATGGGAAAATGCCCTATATCATTGGACCTCTGTAAGTAGATTGAATTAGAAAAGTGTACACAGTAAAAGTGTGTATCTATATGATTAAAGGTGCCGTTGACTTGGAACCAGTTGACTAATGAGGGGCTAACTATAGGGATACAGTCTATTCACTTACATCCCTTTTTTGTTCGTCTTCTTAGACACATAGTAGGAAGAGTCCGACCGATGTTCTCTGTGAACCTGCCTCAGTTATCGTGGTTCTGACTGGGAAAAGAGGGCAATCTAATTGTAGTAATGTAAAGCCGGTTAGTTAACTCAGTCTGATTAACCAGGCATAATTAAGCCTTCTTTTTTGACTGGAGAAGGCGCCATTCTTTCTTGTGCTTTACTTCTGCTGTTGAGGAAATTCCAATTTAAATTGTTTCTACGTGCATCCAAATGGTAGTGAAATGTTTTGGGAAATGTCAACAGCAACTTGTGCCTCTTTAAAGAGTTGATTGATGGCAATAGACATAAACGAGGAAAGGCCTTCTCGTTGTTCCACAGCATCAAATGGGTTGGCTGGGGATGAAACTATGCTGTAGGTTCTATGATTGTCTGTTTGTGTGCAGACAAGTGATATGCATGATGCATGTCAGACCGTCCAGTTTAACTTTCACGGAACATTACCACAGTTCTTCTGACATTGTGTTAGAATATATAATACTACAATACTTAGAGCACTAGTACTGCATACCCATATTATGTCATGCACTTAGAGTTAGCAAGGTAAACACTCTGAACAAATTGTGAAATATTTGTTGTATGTTACCTGTACATGTGTTCTTTGTGCGTGGAGGCACTAACTATCGCAGTCACAACACAACCTTACATGAATAATTCTCATTCTGTATGATTTTGGGTGAGCTGACTGATGAGACGAGCCGTGGCCGTGCATTTTGGGATGAGCAACGGACGTGTAATTACGTAGGCAGGCATTTACCATCTATTAACAAGGTATTTAGCCTTACAATTTATATCCACCAACAGTTAGAACAACTGTCCTCTTTATACCAAATTGTGGCATTGATGCTCATGCAAGTGTTACTTTTGTAGTAGCTCAACTCCCACTCTACTTTTTACATCATGCTAAATACTACTGATTCCCAAATGAAATCTGTCTACTTCAACTACAAAATAATTTAGATTTATAGGCCCGTTTTTATACCAGAGGAGCTCTGCACTCATAATTTGTCTCATTGATCCATATTGACGATGAATTAACAATATTAACAGAAATTCTTATGAATCATACTATATACAATACACCGATAAATAAATCGGAATTAAAACCAAACGGATGCCATGCACTTTAACATTTAAAACTGAGGAGTAGGTGTAGTTTTTATTTATTTTAAGTACACCAACATTAATAAGCCGTAAAATAATGGAATTTTCGGTGCAATTCCATATGCATTACTCCATGTGATGTGAATGCATCGTCTGGAAGTATTTATATAAAAGTTGTGAGACTAGGTATTTGTGTAAAGTAAAGTATGGAGTGTTTGTATGTCTGGTGTGTAATTGCAGTAATGTAGTTGTGTCTAAGTGATGTAACATGCTATGTTTTTAGTTTCCTCAGCAGGTTAATCATATAATATGTAATTTTAATTCAACAGTTGACATATGTAAAGGAAGGAACAAGTTGCTAGATTTCCAGCACAAACGAGAGTCGAGTGTTGTACGTGGAGATGGGCGTAGTGTTGTAAATCTATGTGGGGGTGGGCCACCATGTCAAGATATGCGGGGATATTTTGATGGATGGCCGCAAATTACCAAAGAGACAGTAACTATAGTGTTTTCTTAACCAGTTCTCCCAACAATTACTGGCTGACTGTGTGTGATCTCCTTGCAGTTCGAGTCTGAAAACAGAGCAGGTCGCATTTATCTATCTTAACTGTCTGCAAGTCCCTGTAGTCCACTCCTTACACACGGGTACTGTTTCTTGAGGTGTTTCATCCCAGCAACTTCCATTTATGAGTTCTCTCGTTATTTATTGCAAAGATTATGTTCCCCAGCAGCGGATAGCATCAATACGTACTCCAACCCGACGCACTTCAGATCAGGTGCTTATCGTTTAGCAATACCTACATTTACGTGGCTTATCAGTCATCTAATCCAATCCTTTCAGTTTTGGGCCAACCTCTTGCGCTTTGTCTTCTTCATGTCATTTTAATTGTTCGTACTTATGTCTTCTTATCCTTCGTTCGTTTGGACACGTAAATATTTGTACTGGGATGCTTCTTCAAATCAAAGAGCTTCCCTTAACAAATAATTAATGTAGGAATGAATTATTGTTATGTCTTCATAAATGGTCTCAATGTAAGTGAGCTAGGAATTGTTTGGCCTGTCTAGCTAGCTCTTTGTTTCTCTCAGGTGGTCATGTCCTCATCACTCGGGCACCTTTATTTATGAGAGCATCAAACGGGACACACACATTCTTTCCATTTAATAAATTGGCCTTCCACAACGAGTTTCTATTCTCTGTCCTTATTAATTCATATAGAATTTACATTTTAATAGAGACTAGTATAAAGAGGAATGCCTTCAGAAAACGTAAAACCATGCTTATTAATAATTTGAGCTAACTCTGAATTTTAGTGATAACGCACACTGGTACTTTTGTTTTGCTGAAGAAGGATTCTGTAGTCGAGAGGACTTAGAATAAATCCATCAATCATTACCTGTCTCAACCAACTTCCTTTTCTGATTTGATCCTATCATGAAATATCGTCTCGCACCCGTCTACGTAACCAATGTGAATCAAACTTGCAAATGAAACTGAAGGCATGCCACGCTATTGTCAACTTGTGGTGCTAACCACATTAGAAGGCTCTCTATTTTCATACGCATACTACTAATAGTATATACAAATCTCCTATATTTACCTATCTGCCTCTACGTTCAAAGATTGCATCTACTAGCAATAAGGACGTTTGTTTAATGGGAAAAGGAAACCATTTGCCCGTGCGGTAGGCCTAACCAGCTTAACAAATGTCAGCAAAGTGAACTCTCTACATATACTTGTTCTGAATTTATTGTGACACTACTTAACTTAGTGTAAACTTTGAATTCAGACTCGTGCTATTCGAAAACTCTAGAGGGGTGCGTGATTATTCGTAGGAGGAAGCAAATAGTACCCGAGTGACCGAAATCTCAACTGAGATGTCCTATAGTCTCATGCTTTCACTCCTTATTCTCTCTGAAGTTCTGGTCCAGCATAACTAAATAGATCATTTGTAGATATTGCTAACTATTATTTTCAAATAATGACAATTTATCTAGCTCCTGTTTATTTTTATCCAAATCTCTTGACGGAAGTTAAGGAATTTAATATAATTTCTATAATCCAAATGGATATACATAGGTATCTAAATTTTAAGCCACCTGAGACGAGGACATCTATAAAGCTGTAAATATTTACATGCTAGACTTTAACCATCCTGTTATTTATACTCGGTGTTTGGTTTGTCCAGCAGCAGTAATCCCGTCCCGTCTACTAGTTTAAGACGTAAAGTTTTCATTACATTCCGATCTATTGCTCTGTGTATCCAATGGCGCCGGAAAGATGCATTCATTAAGGCTTAAGACAATCGAGTATTTCCAACATCCGTATGGTTGAGTGAGTTGCAGTTAGAGATTAGAGTGAATGAGCGTTGGCTTAGCGTTGTCTTTTCTACAGTTTATTTTACTTAACTCGGATATTTATGTAGCATTTTCCCCCTTTTCACATTTCTTATTTAGGTACATGCATTCTTCCAAATTGGTAAAGATTTCAACCGAGTCCATGGGTCACTCATTATTACGTTTCTCTTCTAGCAGTTTCCTTTTTTAAAGCTATGGCCATTGATAGTCAAAATACACTGGAACATCAAATATTAGTAACTCTTCAAACCTAAAATTACATTTCTTAATACACAATTTAGTTTTTGTAACAATTGAAGTTTAATTCATTGTGGATTATTACTACAGTGAAATATACGATGTTGAGTTTGGATTTAATTACTGATGTAGAGGATTAACAAGGACTGTTGACAAACAGAACGAATTCTTTAGATTGGAGATGTTGGATGAAGACGGTGCAGGTACAATGATGGTGGAGTCAGAGACTTATTATTATAGGTAAGTGTTGATAGATGTAACAATGAAGTGGATTTCAGTAGTATTAATGTATTGGCATTGGTATTCCTCCAAGAAAAGTATTTATCAAGGAACTACGAATAAGGCAAGTATGTCATGTATAAAAACTAGTAGGATGCTACAATATTATTTATATAAGTCGTATGAGATATACGGGGTTTAGGTTGGACTCTTCTGTGAGTAGTAGTAACAGTAAGCTAGTAACTTACTGTTCCTAAGTTCCTAGAGTCATAGTAAATAGTTTTTAAATCTCGAATGGCAGGAATGGTATTTCATCCCGTTGTTGGTGAGGTTTAGAGATGGAGACGCGATGACGGCTCTCTCGACAGCTTTAACTGCACCAAATCCCTTCAAGCACGCATGCCACTATGCCACACCGAGGTTTTGGACACTTGTCATATAATTCATCCTACCTCTCTCATTCCTTAAACGCAAATCTTTCGCTCAACTTGAAACTGATCTTCAGACTGTCATGTTCCTTGTGCTACGTACTGGCAAAACTATTTATTACAGCTTCGAAAAAGGCAGAAAAATCAAAAGAGAATTCCCGGCATTTCTAGCACAATTTTTATATCAAATCTTTGGCTGTCCCAGACTGAACCAGTCAATATGCATATATCCCATTCATTTACACACGTTATTTGCTTTCTGCATGCAGAAAAACTAATTGTAATTGTCAGCTATAAATAATTGCGAGGTGCATAAAGTGATTACATAAATATTGCTTTCATGCCATATATTTTGGGTATCTTTAATTTTTCACCCAAAAACCTTCTGTTAGTTACACAACGGCTAGGCATTTGTACAAAACAATCGTGATATTAGACATTGAATTATACGAAAATTTCAGTTTGACCATAGAGTAAGTAGACTGTATCTCCGATCTGAAGCTTACCGTGTATATAAACCGTGAAAACAACAGGTTTAAACATTTCATGACCTAAATGTTGATTTATAGAGTGTCGTAAATAAAAACCTTTATTTTAAACTTACAGTAGGTAACCTAAGATTGCTTTCTAAGTATCTATACTACCTTACATAGCGCATGAAGGGTTTAAGTCTTACTAATCATTGCTCTTAAGTATGAATTAGAATTCTCATGTGGGAATGTTTCTCCTGTGTAGTACATGGCGAACTCCAAACTACAATGTCTATTATATAGAATACAATGTCTGCCTATAGTAGTATTCAATGATCAAGTCAACGGGTATGGTAATCTTAACATAATATTAACAGGCAATGTATTTCTGCTGTTTGGAAATGGCTAGTTTCTCTTATGCCGATGATCTTGTGAGTGTTATAATAATATTATTAGCTCCTACTATATTCTATGCATAGTTAGAAACACTGCATTTGCTGCCATATCTCCCTTATCTCTGATAGCAGAAATTCAATTGAGGGCATGACGTATGGTAGTGCACAATGTGTGGAATGGATTTCATGAGATTGACCTCCCGATTAATAACGAAAACAAATAGGGTTATAAATAGGCATGGAAGTGGTGGAGAATAATAGAATGCTAATGGAAGTTCTACATGTAATCTCCCTAATTTATATACACTATATAGCATAATAGAGGCTTTACATGCTTTAAATAATTTAGATTGTGTACACATGGTAAGTATCGACTTTTCTTTTATGCAGCAACGCAGGTCCTACGTTTTGATTTACCATAAAAGTCTGCTGTAGATATGTAAGAACTTACTATTTCGTCAATATTAATTACGACGACTAAATGTTTACTAAGTTCACAAAATGTTTGTGAGAGCAGAAATAGAATTTTCAGAGTTGAAAGTATTAATTTGTGGAAGTGGGAGCTAGGAGTTACTTATTAATGTTATGTGTTTTTTGGAATTGTATTGCATGCCAAACGTTAGTTAATAGATTCACATATTTCAATAGTATGACATTAAATACATATTTCAATAAATGTGTTCGTTTTTATTACTTAAAAGGTGGTTTGCAAATAGCTACTAATTTGCTAGACAATGCATATTTGCATAATAGAGGCCATATTTTCATTATGAGTTGTAGAATGAGATGCTTATGAGTCCCTTTCAGCCGTATAGTTAGTGAAGTAAATGTGCTTGTGTAGGTATGTAGATTTTTAATAATAAATCGGATAAGATCTCTAATATTCATGGGAATATGCGATTTAAGAGCAGCGGGGATCTATCATTTCATTGTTTATGGGTGCGGTTGCTCATTGTGCTATCGTATTATGTGCAAGTTACAAATAAACTCAAGTGCTTAGTTGTTTGCTTTCCTCTGACTGACAATCTGTCTACTTTAACCGGTGCCTCATGTGTGTAAGTAGCAAGTAGGTAGTTAAGTCCAGGAAGGACCAAATGCGTCTAGAGCTTAAACAAAAGAAATTGAAATAAATATGAATTGAATGTAGATTGCAAATTGAGCGTGGCAGTATAAATTTTATATTTCTAGTTTTTCTTGCTTCCTAATCAAATAAATCAATTTGAGAGCTGCTATATTTTATAAATGCTGAAACTACCTGCTCTAGAATTCCTGCTTCTTGTCCGGAGATAAGAATAAGTGAAATGTAGTGTAGGCAAAAGAAATAAACTTATTGTTAGCGGAATGAGAATGATATGTAAGCATTGTAAAAACTGTAAAAAACCAGGAATCTAATGTGATGTTCCAAGATTTGAAGTGTTGTTTAAATGTTAAAAGGATAATTGCCTTGAGTAGTAATTCCTAGTGTGGTCATAAAATCCTCTTTATGTTTTTGAAGGATTGCATCCCAATGAAACGCGAGCGTCAAGCCAGTCAACTTTTGAGTAAAGTGGCTCATTTATCCTAGGGCTATAGCAGATACTAAAAGGTGGCTTAAAAAGTAATAGTGTACACACATCTATGTACATTCATGTTTTCTTTAAATCTCTATGGAGAACAAATATATTTTTGATTGCCGAATCTAAATAGATACAAAAATTGTATTGCTGTACCCAAAGTTAAAATGCTCCCAATTTACTCTTTGGACTGATAAACCATTCTAAAATGTTTGTATGTACAGATGGGGAAACCCAGGAAATATTTATAAACCATTTGTCACTCTTTTGCATGAATGAATATCAGTTTCAATAAAAATCAATTGACATTTGCTACTTATGTGACATCGAGGTAGTCCACTTACTTATATTTGTCTTTATGCTGATCTGATTAATATTTTATTTTGAAGAGTTGTGCTGTGGTTTGAGTCTAATAATTCAGCGTGGCTCACAATGAAAGGTATATTAAAGTTGGGATTTGTTTGACTAGACTTGTCTATTTAGAGGAAGGTTTGTAGACGTAATCCCGTCGTGCCTTCAGATATCACTGAGTGTTCGGAATGAAAAATGATCATTTGTAGACCTACAGTACGTTGGTGCAAGAGATGATCTCTGTGGCAGTCGTCATCATACAGTTAGTTAGTTGGTTATAATAAACCAGATCGGAGGATTCGATATGGTCGCAGGTAGACATGATAATTCTTGTATTATTATATACCTGTGTTGGAGTAGAGGGGAATCAATATGGTACTGTAGTGGGATATAGATATATGCATCAAAATGGTAGTGGCTGTCATTGGATGTATAGTATCGCTGGTAGCTTTTTGATATTGGATGTACGGGTATTGTCCGTGGTGTGTGTCTGTTATGTGGGTATGATTTAATAGCGAGTGTTCTCATCAGTCAAGTGAGTTCTAGATAAGTTGAATGAATCTTGGCTGGTTGTTGGTTGAGTTTTATTGGAGTGAGTGGATTGTAGTGAGTGACTGCGTCATGCGGATGATTGTATTGTGATGGTCGTATGCGTGATTTAAGAATTACTATCGACCACCTAAGATGAGAATATGTCGAGAGTTTATGTTAATGCCGATGTTGATAGGATGTTGATCCAAAGAAGACAATCCTAGTCAAAGTTTCATGTCAATAATATATAAACTGCAGACTCTCCGTGAACAAACACAGTTACATTTCATTTGAGTTATGTTGACAGTCTCTTTAGTCATTTTCAGTCCCAACTTCAATTCTATCTAGCATCCATATTCATGAATCATCATCAATATTTTTACATAAATAACTAGCGGCGTAATAATTTAAACAGATTGTTAGTAACTACACTGTCACTAATCATGTTGGGATTGAGATAACTAACAATAAGAACTAACTGGCCTGTCTGACTACTGCCAACAGGATCAGACTAAAAGGCGAAAGGTTATTATTGCTCAGCAATAAAATAAATACAAAAAAATATTTGCAATCGGCGAAAAAATTGGCAGAGAGCTAAGTAATGTTTCGCTCGTTAGTCAATCTGCCATTGTTTAGATCCAAACAAAAATTCAATTCATTCATTCATCTTGTGAAAATGATGCGAAACTGGTCCATGGTACTTGAACAGTAGTAAGTGGAGGGGAATGATAACCTGCACAATGCACATTTTCTTCGTCATTCATCTGGGCACATTAAGCATATCGCTATCATTATCATCAGATTCTTTCTACGTATTCCAGCCGTATCATGATATTACTATTGCCTGTCTTCTTCTGCATCTAATTGTCAGTAGGTACGTGATTGCACGGTCTTCACAGAGAAATGAATACATTATCCTATCTGTAATGTTTTTGAGGGATCCTCGTGTGTAGAGAGAGGCAGAGACTCTCGCAATTTTTAACAAAGACTGTAACGTTAATATATTGACCTATTATAATTTATTTGCAGAGAAAGGCTCATTTATTTCCATTTGATTCTTGTTTGGTCAAGTCCAGGTGTTTTTGTCTCAGGCTTTGTCAGTCTCTGCATTACATTGGCACAGCTTTATGCTGGAAATCTGCCTTTAGCTTAACTATACCTTCCACAAGTACTACGCAATTTTCCGGTTTTTGTAGCGAAGAAGCTGTGCTGTCCTAGCAATTTCTTTCTCATTCCACATTATCTACCTACCGCACACAATTCTACGTTGCTTTTATGTGTTTCAACTTTGAAGAAACGATGATACAATCAGAAACAATACTAAGTATACTTATAAAGATATATTATTTATATAAAGATATGCTTAGTACAAGGATATACTCATAAAGACCATGCTATAGTAAAGGATAGGCATATAAATCCCGAGTTCAGTAGAACACGCTTACAGATTGTTGCACAATTGTAGTGAGTAGTAGGATAGTCAGTGGCTCACTTGTTTCAGTTTGAGTGTGCAGTCGTCTAATCTTATAATGTCTAGCTAAGCAGATAATAATGCAAATGCAGGAATGGTAAACAATGTGTTCTCGTGCATTGTCGCTCCACTCACTCCTCTCATCCGACTTGAAACGAGTTTATGTGCATTCTTTCTCACAATTATAACACAGTCAAGTATTCGCCAATTGTCTTGCTGTGTTTCATTAATTTTGTTTAATGTTGCGAAACGTAATCAGTGTGCAAGTTAAGATTGATGGGCCCACTTTCCACTCCGTATCAAGTTCCTTCACGTTACGGGATTCATTTCTTATATATAGACAGATAATATCATTGCCTATGTATAGCTCTACGTCCATTGCCTATGTGTAGTAGCTTACTTCCATTGCCTATGTATAGCTCTACGTCCATTGTTTGAATGGAACAATTATTTACTACTAAATCCGTCCATGTCCTCGTCATGAGACTCAGTCCACTAATTTATCTTGCGGAAATTTTATTAGAAATAAATAAATCCTGAGTAAAATGACTGTCGGGTCGGTCACGGTCAAATGGAACAAAGGAGCGGTGGCTTCTTTACCATAGTAAATGATTCCAGGGGTCTTTTTAATGGACCTTCTTCCCATTTAATTCGGTGAACTTGAAAAAAGACAAGTCGAGTGAGTCCAGTTCTCTCTATTGTATGTCTCAAGTGTATCCATTCAACGTACTCAGCTATCTCTGCTGTTATAGTCAACCCAACCACAAAAATACAAATACAGAGTGCTACGAATGTTTTTTGGATCTGGAGTGAGTGAGTGTATTCATGTTATGAAGGGATTAGACTACACTATGTACGGTTACTCCTATTATAAGCAATATTGTTATTATTATGTCGGGCTAAGTGGCTCTCGATGGGTTGTACTTTCTATTATTTATTTCTTTACGTCTCTCAACACACAAACCAACAACTAAGTAACGTATCAAAGAAGCTTTCCATAATTCAACTTTCTACCTTTAAATACTTGTTCATACACAGACTTTTATATTTGTCCTGTATATAGAAACTAAATGGAGTGTTTAACATTGACTCAAAGGGATTTTCTCATCTCGTCCCTTCTATCAAAGGCTTAAAAAGTCTGAAAGACTTGAGAGCTATTTTCCGGGCATATGACTTTCTTTAGAAAAGTGCGTACAACTGCTTATTTCATTCTCAGTCCTAAAATACGCCAAATGAAAGGTGTACATGGAAACATTATAGCAAATGAATATCGTAGGATATAAAAAATAGACTAAAGGAGTCTGTTACATTTGGATGGGCTGGCAGGTAGATAGACTGGAATGCTTCACTGGCTCTTATTAAAAGAATCTCATCTTCTGGCTCGGCGATTTCTGACTGGAGTGTATCTCCGTCAGTCTCCGGACTGGACCCACTGAAGTCTGAGTCTGACTGCGCTGAACTCATTGAGCTTATTCTCTGATTCCTAACTAAGGGTAGTCAGAGAAGACTTGAGAAGAGTAATATTAAGTATGTTTTGTGGATCTGTATAGAATGTCTGAGGAGAGGCAGCTAGAAGGAGGCAGTTTGTAAATAAAGTAGGAAGGGTTGGATTGTATCGAATGTCCAGGTATGGTTACCATGTTGGTTGGGACTCTGTGGGTAGTATGTAGCAATATATCTTTGCCTCATCAAGCATGGTCATTACTTAATCATGCATGTGTCGGATGAATGGTCGGTACTTCAAGATGTGTGGGTGGTCGCTCTATCAAGTCTCCTTTGCCTATTCAGTTCTATCCACATGGTTTCACGATACGATTCACCTCTCAAGTACATGCATACTCCTTCTGTCACTAACTTTACCTCCGTACTTTACTATTTACAATGCAAATATACACGCAAGTTTGATTTAATTATCATTATAATTGGATTCCTAAACAAATAAACCTGATAGCTACATAATCCACAAGTATGTTTAAAATTATATGTGGGTACACTAGGAATTAGTTCTACATATTGTTCTCATTTATGTATGCGATGAAGAGTCTCTCTCTTGAATCAATTCCAAATGGTTTTAGAGAAGAAAAACTGTTTTTGGAAAAATTGAGATGATTTATTTTTCAT
>JABASH010001896.1:0-23031 GCA_019776445.1 Tomocerus maximus | reverse complement strand
CGTCATCAAATTCTTTCCTCTTTTTTATGGCATTTTTGTTATCTCTGTACGTTTTTCCAAAACCGCGTTCTCGTTTTTCTTTGTTTTTACATGTAAACTTTTTGGTAGCTTTGTGAACAAGTGCAATTTTACTACGGGGCATGAGAAACTAACTCGAGCCCATAGCGCGAGAACCCGCTGGCGAGCATTTATTTCGGCAATCCCCGTAGTAAATTTATCGTTTCCATGGCGATCAAAGTCCCCACACGTCCTTAAGTGTTAGACCAGCAGCCAATACTGTTGGAATTGCTGAAGTTGTTTTTGTTAAGTATTCTGAATACATGACTTGGATGATATGTAAATAAATCAAAATTTGAATTTGGGTACCTATTACGGAAAATACTGTATTCCCGATGCGGTATTGTCCTAGTCAAAGAATATTGTAGCTTCTACGGTCGACATAGTAAGACAGTATACACCTACTACATTCATTCCCATCATTACAGAATGATTATTATTATGACTAACAAGTATGACTAATATCGTACAAATGTCGTTTCTGTTTTTTGTCTTCAGCAGTGCAGTGGTTTATCGGAGATATGAGATACCCAAATACAACTAGCAATTTTGGCAATCCTATACTATGTATACCTACTAATGTTGAATATTCATTCTCATGTTTGTTTGGTAAATTAATCGAGTCTCCTGTAAGTATTTGTAAAGGTTCAGTTTATTCAACCGAATTTTTGTTTTGCATATCAAATACAGTCATCTTGAAATGAAAAATCAGAACTTGAAACTTTTCAGCACAATTGTCATTATGTAAAACTCAATATATCATTTCCCGAAATTGTGTTAAAAACAATTACTAATTATAAAACTATCATTTAAATTGAATGACCCTGATCAGAAGAAATATCTGACATCAATGTCAGATATTTCTATCCGTTTCAAAGCAAATAAATCAAAGGTATTGCAATAAAAAAGGGCTGTATTATATAGTTATATCGTGGCACAAGGATTATTTAATGGTGCATATTTCCTCTGCAAAGGTACCTCATGACATGGACCTGTCTGCATTGTGCCAAAGTAACATGAGGAGACCACAGATGAAAAGTAATGTGTAGTGTACTACATTAACTGAATCTGAATTCCGAATAAAATATTTGAAATTGTTGTAAATAACAAGAAGAGCTTAATCAAAGTATGTAAACTCACATGGCTATAAGTTATCAAATACTCAGCAGATAATGAAAACACGAGCAATAGATGTCTGTTCTCAAATACAATTAAAGGAAGAAACAACATGCAAGGCGCCTAGTCAAGATATGTATATTATTAGCATTAGTACAGCCTACTATTAAATTAAGTATAGTGCAAATCTTATTCAAGGTAAGCACGTTCATGTAGTGTGGGTAGCAAAGATGTACAACTTTGCCAAACCGACATACGCATACTTATCGTGATTAAATGACTGCATAATGAAATGTACCTAAAATGTCTTTTTAGGAACTGTTGTCTTAGTCGACTACATACCGTCTAACAATAATTATGAAATAGATAATTTGCAGTGTTCCTCTTAAGAAAACATACGCCAGACACCAATAGTATTGTAGAATCATTAAAGAAGCAAGAAGTAAGTATACGAAAAATTCATTTAATCCAATAATAATAAATTATCAATTAAGATATAGGTACTATGTTGCATGTTAATACCATGCATAAATTTAGACTTCCATTGGTGTATTTTTGCCAAATAAATTGTAGGCTGTAGTTTATGGGTTGTAGGATAATTCGACAAGTGAATTGTAAGAGGTCATTCCGAAAATTACAAAGGAGATTTCGACAAATCTAAAATTTGGCATAATAACATCAAGAAGTACTTTTTTGATATGTGAATTACTTGTGAATTACTGTATAAAAAGTAATTTTGACCATCAAAATGAACAGAAACTCAATTGAGTAATTTTGAGCAGTGTACGCCCTCTCACTGTAAGGGTGGGAGAAACGCATTGTTAGAAACGAGAGGTGGGTGTGAATTAAGGATGGTGAGAGTATTAGAAATGGGAGAAAGTGACATTTGAGGCAATAATGGGGAGTGTGGAAGGAACTAACCCGCTAAATTCAAATGAGCATGAGTTTCTCTCGTTTCTCCCATTTCCATCACTTTCCGTTTCTCCCATTTCTAACACTTTTCCCGTTTCTCCCATTTCTAACACTTCTCCCGTTTACCCCATTTCTAATACTTCTCCAATTTCTCACAGGTAGGGTAGGAGATAAGCACAAAAGGTGGGAACGGGCGTACATTGATTTTGAGTATTACAATGACCGTAGCAGTATACAGTAATAGGGTCACGTATATAAAAATATTAAATCTTTCCCCACTTCTGGGCAAGTGTTTTCTGTTCTGAGTAATTCACATATCAACATTCAGACACGACATGGCATTAATTTTATCTTATATTTCATACGTCAAAAACCGGCACAACTCCGTTTTGACATTTTTGTTTTATGATAACCCTAGTCCTGTTGCACATCAAAAAAGCTGATGTTACAACATATATTATATTCAATGGTTTTAATTTTAACGTTTTACCTCATTTGGTTGACCCGCAATCGACCATGGAAGTAGAAAACTCCAAAAACATGAAATGTGCCGCTGCTCACAAAAAGCTCCCGTCCCATAGCACCATGCAAATTTATTTTATTTCAAGTGAAAATTGAAATCAATGAAATGATTGCTATGTACCCAGTTTATTTCATACAAGTAGCAACTGTGCGAAAAATTTCGGAAAAATTTATTGATGAAAAGAGGTGGCGATTCCCTTTTTGAATAATGCTGACTACGAACTATTTCAACTGTTATGTCTGTCTGTGCTAATAATCTGATGAACTTGCATCTTGCATGTCACAAGTTCTTTGTATCGTCATGGTAAGTTTGTAAGTACCTACTAAACTAACCCTAACCAAGATCAACTTTCAGTTTAGTAGCAGAGCAGCAATACTGTTTGTGAGGTGAGGCCTAGTACACTAAAATCTTTTGTTGGGTGAATCCATGGCCATGGTATGGTATAGAGATAGAAAAGTAAATGCTTCGGTTCGATAGTAAAGTGCAATTGAATTAATATTTTATTCTGGGTGGGTCTGCAATACTAATACTAATTCGCCTAATGTCATTTAATTCCTTGAAATATATGTTTAACAGTAAGATCGGCAAATAAATATGAAACGGGAAATTCACCATCGTTTATTAGATTTTAAATATAATGAACTCATTCCATAATAAAAAAAATTGCATGAAAGTGCGTCATGTGCACTATGAAAACAAATTTTGTTTCTTAAACTAATCACAGGATAAAGAAAACAACAGTTTTATTTTTAGTAGAGAATCGATTTTTTAGCACACAGCACAATATTATAGTCAAAAATCTTAGGTAGATATTTCAGTATATAAATAATATAAAAATGTTTATTTGATATATTGTACAAATCCTATACAATGTATGAAATGTAATCTAGTGATTTAATTTTTGTACGCTTGTACCATTTATTCTCACCATAGTCGGGGGTCGAGAATTGGAACGGACCAAGGACCTTTGCAAAGGAGTTCAGCTCAAATCACTAATGTGACAATGTTTCCTATGCCACAGAAAATTTGGGTATTTAGATACACTCTCTCCAAAATCTATTTCAGAAGATGTCCTTATTTCGGGCTTTGTATAGGGCTATGAACAAATACATACCTGGACGGGTAGTACTGAATGTGTAAGTAATTACCTATGCATTAGCCATGTACATAGGATTAAGTAGGTAGAAGTAGATTGTTTGGATGAAGTTAATAAAAATAACCTACCTATGCTACCTTGGGAATCACTTCATATTGTTGTGATATACTATAAGCATACCTAAGTAAGAAGGTAAGCATTTACTATTTTACATGGCCAGGTTTTGTGATAGAGTAACACACTTCAAATGCTATACATATTTATAAAAGAAGTCTTATTGTATTTGCATGAGAAAATGTCTTATAGGGTATGCTTTAGGTAGACTTACAAATAAAAGTAAGGTCATGACGTTTTGTCATAGAGATATATCATCTTATGCATGAGATATTAGATGAATGCCTATTAAATGCTAGTATGAAAGCAAAGCAAACATTTGAAGGGGCCATTTTATTCATTCATAAACGCAAGCACCGTTGCTCAGTGAGAGCATAGGCATAGTGAATCTTTGCGTATTGTAAGTGCACCTCCCAATCCCCTGCGTATATTTTGATGATTTAGACACAGTGGAAATGGATCAAGTATAGATGAGTGAGACTTCTTTAGTGCCGATCATCCTGAGAGAAGGAAGGAAGGAAAAGAGTAATGTTTGGTTGTATTGGAAAGAACGTTGATGATATATCAGTATTACAGTACTCAAAGACAGTTAGGAAATAGATATAGTCAACCAAGTAGTCCAGCATAATATAGGGTAACCAACAAAATTCGGTATCTCTGAAACCAAAATGGACGCAAGCGTCTCACTATTGAAGACCAACAACGTTAGTTATCCCCAGTCCCCAGAAAGAGATCCAACTGGTTTCTAAAAAACCTGAAGGTTAATATGTTGGCTACGGACACCAGCAGCTGTTTTTTGGTTACCAGTCCCTGCAGTCTGCCCCATAGTCCCATATAACAATACCTAGATAAATGCGATACAAATATTATATATACACATATTAAAGGTACTTTGTCTTGTATGCACACTACTACATGTACCTATGTATAAAGCAAAACATAGTTTAGATTCATCCTTGTAGATACAATTCATATCACATTTACAGAAGAAAATAATATATTGGCTATATGAGTAATATCACTAGGCGAGTCGAGGGTACCAAAAACCTACCTACATATATTATATAGAACATACGAGTACATCGTCTGAAAAGGATGTTATGTCATGCCCGCCTTCAAAACACTACAACTACATAGAGATATTCTCAAGATATTAGAGAATTTGATACTGAAAGAGAACGAAAGAGCCAGATCCTTCTATTCGCCCAAGATTTGGTTTTGAACGTTTAACAAAAAAGTTAAACCAAGAAATAAAGGATAAAATTTTTACAGAATATCTTAAGACTTATGTTTTGTTCTACATCACTTTAAAACAATAAAGAATGTGAGAAAAATGAGAATTTGTTTTCATGCAAATAAAAGCCATGGAAAATGTGAGGATAAGATGCGGATAAAAGTAAAGGCAGATATTACCATGATGATTCTTTTGGGGCAAGTCAGTTGTATCTACCGAAAACCCGTGCCAAAGCAAAGCTGTAAGGCCAATGCACAAAATCAGCAATTTGGTATATTTTATAGTAAACAGTGGATTATATCTGGTCCTTGGAGAAGGAGTAGATCTATACCTATAATAATATTCCAGGATCACCAGTGACTATGTACTACTGCTGGTTTTATAGAATGTAGTACTGTAAAGTTGGTAATGTGTGCCGTATAGAAAGACAGGGCTGAAAATAAAACCGTGCGTGGCTGTCTCATACACTCTAATAATATTATGTAAGTATTATATAGGGATATGCGTTGAATTAGATGTTTGGCTGTTCTTAGTGGATGCATGAAAAGTAGTATATCGGTATACTATTTAGTACACTCTAAACATTAGTATAGGAAAAGGACTATGCATTTGTAACTCAGAAGTGAGCAGTAGTCGAGGAGAGAGAGAGTGAGGCAATATTACGGAGGGATCCTAATGTTGCCGTAATATCTGTAGCAAAGTTTTCGGGGTTTTGGGGAGGAGAGAATTTCGTTTGGAATCTGAGTCTGTGCTTAGAGTCTTTCACTTGCTACCTTGCTAGCCTTGCTTTGGCTACCAAACTGAGGACAGCAGACATCGTATAGGTTGACTGCCGAAAAGAGCCTTACATCTATAGCGCATTGCCAGTTAAGCGTGCATATAGAGTGAGTTGACTGCTGAAGCCCGAGGCTCGTTTCTTTTGGTTCATTCTTTGGATGGGCTCAGTTGGGTTGGGATTTTCTGACAGGTCTGGTCTCTCCCTCCGCGGAGTATCTCTCTGTTAACTTGAGCCTGCTATTGCCTTGAATAGTGTTTTCGTGATCTTGTTTTTCTCTCCTATACTATATTATACTCCATGGTTCTTCATGACAAATCTGCATCTGAGAGAGCATTTCATTTGTGTTTTTATAGGATAGATAATTGTATCTGCTAAGTCGTCTTCGTTCTGGCTAGCTAAATCGCCAATTTACAGTATCATCTGATGAACTGTACCCAAATGATATCTTGATATAGTTATTTAGTTGCATACTCTTTAACTCTATCAACAAATATTATATTCGCATTTGTGCTGTTAATTGAATGCTCAGTACTAACTTGACCGTCATACACATCATAACGGCAAAGAGTGAGTGAGTGTTCTTTAAATTAAAGTGGTGACTGTTTTATTACTCTGGGTTTAACGTTTAACTTCAATTGAAATAAGAACACTTATGTGAGTGTTGTTTCTGTTCAATGACCTGTGGTCTTCAAAATATTATATACTCTGTCATTATATAGTAATATACACCGAGGTATTAAATTACCACTACTTTGGTATTGACACAGTGTGCAAACAACTCCTTCTTTCAAATATTGAATATTTACACTAAGGAAATTGGTTGACATAGAAAGTATCTGTCTCTGCAGTGGTGGAAATGTCGTTCAAGTTTTAAACTACAGTTAATGAATTGTGTGTATTCAGGACAGATAGAGGTAAACTCTAAGTAAATTAAATCGGTTTTTAGTGGAGACCGAAGGAATTTAACAAATATGACAGTTTTGTTGACACATAAAGAGAAATATTCTTTGTCTATTTCTAAAATCTTTCGCACAAGTTTAGTTTAGCTATAAATGTGCAAGTACGACAGTTTAATATGACAAGCGGTTTCTATAACTAAAGTTTTCTAAATGTAGACAACTGGTTGTTCGTATAATCCTGGAGGATTCTTCGATTCTACTGTTGTAGTTTTCGACAAAACTTAACTGTGAAAGTTTCTAAGTATATGTCTCTGCTGGATATTATTTGATATGTGGAGAAATCTTTGTCAAACTACGCCAATCGGGATATACCTTTGCAAGCGAAAAATCAATGATAAATACTCTATACGTTTACTCAGATCAAACTGAAGACAGGATAAATTTAAAGAGGTGACAAAGTGTTCAATCCGCTAGGTCTTGAATTTGAAAAAGTTGTCGAGTGTTGATCTTAGGCAAAGTTTCAGAAAAACACTGCTTTGATGTGAATGTGAGCTTAGGAATCCAAATCGGCATTTGCACAGATCACTTGCTCTGTCCTGGACATCAGAAATAAAATGATTAAGATGTTTTGACTTAGTTAGCAGCAACACCGAAAGACGAAAGTGTGTGCCCTGAATGTTAATTCCGTATCATAGAATATCGGAGGAACCGCACACACGAAAAACTAATGTTGCATGCATCCACTGTCTTGTATTTAATGTAGGTAATGAACTTATTTTTGGACCGTGTCTGCGTCTAAGTTAAAAGCTGGAGGAAGCAAAGGCTAAAAGGCTGTGCCGCCTTTACTTTTCATGTTAAATCCTCCGTGTTGTGAAACACCAAGCCGAAAAAGTAGTTGCAAGAGCACAAAAAAATCCGGTGCGGAAACTAGTGCGAATCTGTGAGTAGTAAATCACACAAGGCTGACTTTACAACACTCGACTGCTCACATGCATCCTTTCAGTGAACATAACAAAGCAGGAGAACCAAGACTACATACCATTAACCTGCTATAATATTATGTCCATTATACACGACCATAACCCACTAGACTTATCCCGCGTACCTACTCTGTCAGACTACTACTTACACGCAACCAATACAGACGTAGTAGGTACACTGTCAAAAAAGTAAGTCTATCTTCCATTTACTCTACGAATAACTTTAATGTGTGCGTTTAAGTTAAAAAGTAACTAGTAGATTCAGAAATATCTGCTCTACCATACTAAATACATCCACCCACGACTGATCAATGTACGCAACCCTTTTTTTCCTTTTGCTGCTCAACAACTATTGACTATTAGAATATCTAAATATATTATTATAATATGCTCGAAAAGAATTAAATTCTCATCTGGAGTTTAGAAATACTACCTAGGAATAAAAGTAAAAATGCTATTTTAATCTTCACTGTAGTAAAAGTCAGAATTGAATAGAGGGAATCTAACTGCGCTAAAAAAGTCAATGAGCCGTATGGAAAATCGGAGACATCTTTTAAGAATGTTTATGGATGTTAGTAAAGGCCGTAAAATTGACAATTACTGTACTAATGCAAACTTTATCTGCACATAAAGATAAGATCCATTCCAGGGAGCTATCACCGCATCATTTACCTTTCGGTTCGGTGCTCCGATTGTAATTTCAATACTTAATACTATACATAGCTTTCACTGCATACAACTTGTCTTTCTAATAAGTTAAAGGGCACCATGTACGGATATTGATTTTATTACACGGACGAAACGAAATCATTTGCCTGACTTAAAACTTCCTATGTCACTAAGAAGAATGCCATATGATGCCCACATAATAACACAACGATTCACCCCCAAAATGCCAACACCTTTTTGCCAACACTATAACCTACTCTAATCAAACCTAACCTAATCTAACTTAACCATATATAATTCTGGTGTTGAAAAAAAGGTGTTGGCATTTTAGGGTTCTCCCTAACACAACAACTCAATATTCGTTTTCCGAGTCGTGAAAT
Source organism: Tomocerus maximus (assembly GCA_019776445.1). Classification (NCBI taxonomy): domain Eukaryota; kingdom Metazoa; phylum Arthropoda; class Collembola; order Entomobryomorpha; family Tomoceridae; genus Tomocerus; species Tomocerus maximus. The sequence goes on along the minus strand of JABASH010001896.1, from coordinate 14,273 downwards.
CATAAACTCGTGTAGATAACGATAAACAAAAACAAACAACAATACGTGTTACATATTCATGCAGCCCAAGTGCATAAATTATCCGTAACTATTTAGCTGTCAATACTACTTTCTGTATATACCGTCTAACTTTTCATACAATAGAATCTCCCCTATTGTAGTAAGTATAGTAGTAGTCTCATAGTCTATATAAGAAATATACATATCTTGAGATTCATGACAATGCTCAACAGCCGAGTAATAAAAGCAAACTTACGAAATAGCCACAAATATTATTGTTTGCTAAACATGCCTCAATATAGTGAACGCAGGTAGGCAGTTTCCATTCTTAAGACGTCGAAATACTGATAGTCATCGTGGGGAAAAATTGAATATTCATGTAGGCAACCAATTCAGCTCCTATCCCATGTGGGACTTTGCTAATACTTAATTTCCTTTAGTAGGCAATGTAATAGCAATACCTACTTTCAAGTCACTCCAAACCAAGTATTCTTTTAATTCCATGAATTATTGATATGCATGTACGAAAGTGAAAGACAACTGTACTTTGCGTAAGCGTGCGTGCTGACTAAAATTTGTTTTCTGATACATATTATATAAGGTTTGAGCTGAACTCGTATATACATTAGGCATTACAATAAGCTACTCATCTATACAATAGTGTTATGTAACTATTTATATACATCAAAGCAGTCTAATATACATTTATACGACACAAAAACCGACTAGAAAGTAGTGCGCGACGACTATAAATTATTAAGACATTTTCACTCAAGATAACTATAATTTAGGTGAAAGCCTACGACGGCTACAGACCGGATAAGTTTTTTAAACTTTGAAATATCACTTATGTAAAATATGTAACAATTATAAGCTGAAAGTTTCAGAAATAAATATACCAATTAGAAAAATAGGGAATAAATGAGCATCACCCTTTTTATTAGAAAAAGTAAATTAGTATTTTAGTATTTGGCAGTAAAATTGGCTATTGCGAAAGAAATACGAATCATTAAGTAGGTAATTTATGTGCTTTCCTGAACGGAATTGTTCACAATAATAGCCTTAATAGCTGTGACGCGCCACGCTCACGTTTCACAATTCGTTCTTATTGTCATTCACACTTCACACACCGTAACCGGACGGAATCACTTTTAAGTGTGTATTTGATTACACACGTGTATTGCATTGCTGCACATTGACATTTGCTATTGCAACTTTGCAACTGCATTACATCGTTATATCCATCCTATTCGTAAATAAAATACTAAGTTGGTACCTAGTTGACTTTGACAGCAACAACAGCCCTGACTTTGAGGCTTCCAGAGTCTATTATTATTATTTGCCAATTTCTGCATATTAACACCACACGTCTAGAATTAATAGCCAAATTAAAGTACATCATGAAATTGGTTCCTCACTATCCTCACTAGACTCACACGAAAGAAATTGTAATGGTTTGCTCTTAGTTATTTATAATTACATTGATTGTTAATATAATTGTTTTAGTCATTAGTAGTATTATAATTATCATTGAGATTGAAATTAAGGTTTAATTTTATTTTTGTCAATGTAGTTTTAACAGCTTGCTGCATAAACTGTCGTAGTCAAGATTCAGGATAATTCCGGACAGTTGAAGAATTCTACTGCCTAACCAGCGGATTTCGTAATCTTGTTGACATTTGTGCATTGCTTAAAGTGATTGTGACATAACTGACTAAAAACAACACGCTGCTAGAATTGAAAGTCAAAATTGCTCTTCATTTCAATTTTGCCTATTATTTATTTGGACTGAATTGACTGCATCAGTTTTCCCGCTTCAAAAGTGAACAGTTTACAGTTACTGACAGTTGACAGTAACTATTTATTTGTCTCACAATTTGTCAATTTTTAATTACTGAAAAATAGCAGTCTTCGTTTGTGGACTGCCTTACGTAATTACAGCTCGTGGGACAAAGTTTAATTGTAAGTTCGCAAGTTTTTTGTGATTGCCTCTAAATCTAAATCTAAATATAGCAATTCAATTCTTGTCACTAACCAACCTCTTATTGGTCATATGTTAATCTAAAATATTGCATTCGTTTTGATTATTAGGTAATTAATCGTGTCGATGGGGCTCATGGCTTGGTATTTCGGACTCCTTTTGTTACTCCTTTACGTTTTCGAATCACTGCCCCAGGAGTCGGTGTGCGAACGTCTTCCCGATATTTACTGGAATGCAACCAATCCAATGTAAGAATACATTATTATTATTATTATTCGCATATTTACAGGTGTATCTAGTTGCAATAGAATTAATTGGTTTCGATAACGCTTGATAGAACGGCTACCTTGTTACTAATGTTAGTTACGTGTCATTGTCATATGGTTTGCGATAGGTCACACGTATTTGTGAATGTCTTATATTTATTGACTGTGACATATTATACTATAGAATAAATAATAGACGCAGGAACACTCTTTAACGCTAATTTCATGGGCACGATTCCTTCCACTATGCTACATTTTCCACATTAAACGTTCCTGATACTTTTCATCTACCTCAACTAAATCTTTTTCTGTTCAATTATATTCTAATTTTCAATTTGATTCCCTTAGTCATGCGGGGCTAATCGACCTTCGTCACATGTCAATTGCTCATTTTTTTCTTTGACTGTCCTATCGTTAGACTGTAATGGCTATTGGTATTCTAATAAAATTCTAAAGGATTCGCAATAAATGGGACAATGTGATTTGCAAAGTTGTGCTCCACAAACGATTTCCTTCGTGTGTAGCTCTCCAAATAGTTAGAACGTTCACTTCATACGCCATATGAGTGAAATTCGCTGTAGGTTGCCTATTGTACTAAGGGTCACCAACTACCACCTACAGAAGTACCAAATCTATCAATTTCATTCGACAATGAACTAGCGATAATTGAGGCTAACGATAAGTAAAATGAGCCACTATGTATGCTTATTATCTGCTGCCTCGAGTTCTAAATATGTTTTATTTGACAACGAACACATTTTTGTACATTCGTATGGGTAGTAACTGCCGCATGACATGCAACTCTAATGAGACTCACAAAATCAACATAATTTTACATAATTTTATGACGCAAATTTTCTAAATGTGAGTATTCTAAAGTAACTCTTTTATTTATATCACTGGAAAGGTGCACATTGAAACTTGCCATACTGAGAGACAAAATGCATTTTTTTCGAATTAAAGTTAGAAAATCCAACTAAAATTATAATAGAGCTATTATTATTGTAAATTAATCTTTTAATTACATATTGATCTTCAAGTAACCACCTATTAAGTATTTGGATACCTAGAATTACGTTTCATAGATAAGCATTTTATATGAGTAAATATTTGGATGTATTCTAGTTGTGTGTTCAAGCTTTTCCTTTTGATATTTATATATATTTAGGTACTTATATATTTGGTGTTCATAGTTTGAAAGTTTGAATGGAAACGTTTCGTCGCGTTGCATGTTTTGAATAACTGAAATGTCAATTCATATAAACCGTGACAACATGGGAATAAGGCAGATATCGACGAAAAATCGAATATTGTGCTATAGGAGTAGTAAATAAGTTGTAGTGATGTATTAGAGTTTCGTTAGTAGTAGGAAATATGGCATGTATTTTTGTGGTCAGATGAGGAAATGTGTCGCTAACGTTTGACCTCTACCTTCTATTGACCTATTTAAAAGTGTTAAGGAGACTGTCAGCTTTAGAATGATCTAAATTACAACTTTCTAGGATGAACAGAACTAAAGTTACACCGATTTTTAGTTTTTGACCCCCTCCTCTAAACTGGGGATGTGACCAATTTTGCCCATTTTCGAAATTAGCCTTTGTTTTCACCCTAACAACAAGTATAGGAACTTTGAATTAAATCCGTTCGAAAGTTATCGTGGACGGGGACAGACGGACAGACAGAGACAGCATGGGTATTTCCATAAATATAGCTTCGCTGTCTTAAGTTATCAATGTGTGGTGTGTGGATCGTATGTATATACGTACTGAAGAAGGGATAAAGGACATTTTTGCCAATTTTGCACTATTTGCGACTATTTAATTTAGACTTTCTAGGATTGCTAAACGGCTGAATACATATACTAGTATATGTATCTGTACATTGATGTAATTGATATATGGGAAATGTAATGTCATTTATCATCAAAATGTGGATTTTGCTATACGAAAAGTGTGTCGAAATAATCAAAAAAGTACAAAAACTGGTTAGTTTATCAACATCGATCGGTTAGTAAATATTAAACATGTACCTAGTATATTTCTTTAGTCACCTTTTGATTGCGTTGTCCAGTCTGAGTTTTCTACTTATTCGGTTGCTACGATTAGCTTTGGCTAACCATTTATATAGGTAGGGATAGAACTTTCCAACAATCGATGCATGCTGGTAGCATTAATACTGTGACTTCAGCGTTCATTGTAAACATTTCAGTTGGAATAATAGTATACTGGGTGTTGGGCTTTAACTGTTCCCTATAGATCTCAGTCTCAGCAACCAGACGTAGCACAGCCAAATGATATGCCCCATTCAAAAGACAGTTCAAAGTTAAAATCCAATGATATTTTTGAACCACTTTATCCCAAGTGATGTTAATCAAGGTTCCATATTAATGTAACTTTGGACGGTATTTCGAATGGTGTATATCACTTGGCTGTGCTACTTCCGGTTGCTGAGATCTATAGGATGACAGTTAAAGTCTAACACCCTGTACTATACTAATGCAGAATTTGAGAGCTGTTTAACATTTTACATCCTTCATAAGAGCCTATTTTTGGTTATTGTTGTTAAAGGGAGTTTTCCATTTAGTCGGACCTGTGCAACGGTGTAGTAAGGGTACTTGGCTTATTTTGTTATAACTGGTAATGTAGATGTATACCTAGTTGATAGTTTCACAAGTAAAGTTTACAAACTTCTATTTCCTTCCTTCCTACTTAAGCAAACTTGTAAAGTTGCCTTTGGGTTCTCTTGCCTACTTGCATGCAGCACGTACAGATATATATTGATTGAATTGATTTTTCAACAAAAAATACGGGCGAAACACCACTTCGCGTTTTGTCATCAGGCGGACAGGAGAAAAGCAAAAGTATTGTCAGACAGCCTGCCTCACTTTGGCGAAGACAAGACCATGCCGTTGTCACCCGCAGGTTGCAATGAAATAATAATGATATTGTGCAGCTACTGAAAACTACCGAATGGAAAGGAAATAAATTGACTTATTTAGTATCAATATTTGGCCATTAGAATACCTAACGACCTTACCATCTTTATAATTCGCTGAAAATAATAGACTAGGTACCTATTTACTAAAAATTTTGATGCTTATCAACAATTTTGTCAGGACATCGTTAAATACAAAGAGGTAGATTTCACATTAAAATTGAAAAGTCAGAGGTTGCATTTCATAATCGCATGATTATACACGGTATATCTACCCAATTTGTATGTAAACCTCAACAAAGTTTGCAAAAAGCCTTAGGCCTTTTAAATGTCAAACACTAAAACTTTTACTTAAACGATTATTCAATCTACAAGGATTTCAAAACAAAAAGTTAGCCACAAAATGTTGATCTTTATGAAAGTAGAGCTATCCAGAAATTGTATAAGGTTTTAAATCGGTGAAAATTGAACACTTATTTGATCTGAACTAGTGTACCAATACCAATGTTTGCTGAACTACTGATCTTTAGTAAATTATTGTTTGATAGTATACAAAGGTGCTTTGTCGATTACTTGCAGAAATCTTTACAACAAATTTTATATATTAAGTAGTTGTTGTATGTAATATAGGGCTGGGGGATAGTTTTATTTAACCCACATTAGCTGTTGCAAGAGTGGAAATCGGACCAAAGCAACATTTATCTTCCACCTCCATTTACTTCATTACGAGTAGCACATATTGTTTATCCGCATTTGTTTTATATAGAGACTTCTATCGTCTCTCTTTCAGAAACAGTTCTTTCTGTATAAGTGCACAGTAATAAAATAACTGACCAAAACTCGGAACATATTATAGTTTTATTTGGAGTTAGGTTTTCTCCTTGTAGTTTGGTTTTCTACTTGAAGTTAGTTCGGCTCTGTAGTAAGAAAAGACTGATTGTGAGTTTGTTGCTTCCTACGCTACGTTCTAATTTTGCTTTTTCACTTTAATCTACTTCTCATCTGTGAGTTACAAAAGTAAACTTTTTTCATTAGGACAAGCCGTAGCCAGACGCAACCATAGTTAAAGAATAAAGTAAGATTCTAGTACCTTGCAAGGAGTAGTTCAAAAATTTCGGTTGATTGTGATTGTACGAGACGTGTGGCTTTGCTTTTCTATCTAACTCTTAGAATAGCTTAGTACAGGGTGAGTAAACTATTTCCAAAAATGCTCTTAGCTTAACGATCAGTCTGAGTTTAGAATTCACAATTAAGGTACTTCTATGTTATATAAATCATAATTTTTTTGAAACAGCATGCCCTTCTAGATAATATTTATATTATAATAAAAAGTATGATTATATGATAAGATAAAAGCTGGTATTGATTTGCAGATGACGCTGTATTTTTGCGTTTGGAAAAAGTATTTTTCACTACGGTTGAATTTAGGTGCACTAATGCAAGTAGAATAAGTGCAACTGAAAATGCGATGGGAAAGTATTCACTTGGTGTTCGGTTGTCACAGTTTTGTGCATAGCTAGTAGATAGAACACATGACGTCTTTCGGTATTCAGTAATGCGTTAAATGGAGTCATCTTAGCGAGAGATCCAAGAATATCCTTTGTGGCATTTACTTGGTTAAAGATTTCAGTTGAAATCTTGTACATATTTTAAGGTGCATATAAATTCTTGGGTTGAACTTCTCGGCTCAGTTCAGCTCACTTGTCTTAAAGACCATAACAGACGATAGATCCAGGCTAATTCATCACTAGTCTAGAACCCAAAGTGCTTGGGTCTTTTTGTTCCACCCGACTTTATTTGCCAATATTTAGGTTTACTTTTATGCTACGCATACGCACTTTCCTCTATGAACTTAAGCCTTCTTTTCTGTGATTGACAAAACCACTCCACTCTGTGTAAGAGTGAGTGAGTGGTTTTCTGATCTGCTGGTAATGGTTAACACACAACTCTTTTATTCCCAAGCTGTGTCTAGCACTAACATGTAGGAAGTAATTTCATCGTAGACACGATGAAATAGCTCAATATGTACTTGAGCCACAAATAAAAAAGAAAATATCGTGTTGGGTCTAATTGGAAAGTTTCTGAAAATATATCACCCGACAACTATGCATATAAACCCTTTGATACAATGTTTCGAGTGTGCTACGCATAATTTCTCTTGTTGATTGGATCTCATAGTCCAAAGTCCAGAATAGACGGAATAAATGGCCATGAGAAATTATGCAGTCTAGTTTATATAGGACATAAAGCGCAGTTGTCGAACGTTGTTTTGAAATTTTCTCCATTCAATCTTTCTCAATTTATTAAGTGTGTCGTATTTAATGTAGCAGGAACAGCTATTAAAGCACATGAGCTATTATCATTGGTCGGGGAACTGACAATCAGGGAAGGCTCTTTCATATTATGACTAGTCAAAAATAATATACCTTTTGAAAATATATTGTAGTATAGATTAGATGGTTTAGTAGCGAGTAAAGAGAGCGCCTCGGTGTGCAAAGCTGGCTAAAGCTTTTGAGAAACAGAGTGCGTAGAAAAATAAGTGACATGTGTTTGTCTTCTGTTACAGACTACTTACAGTGAAAAAAATAAGGAATAAAAAAGGAAAAGCGAGAATGGTTCTAGAAATAATCTCAGAAGAAAAAATCCACAGTGGATTTCGCTTCCCTATATCAGCCCTATTTCACTTTATGAGTTTTCGATGCTCATAATATATTAGCTGCCAGGTTGACATTTGAAAAGTAAGCAATAAAATGTAAATGGTAGTTCCCATGCTTATACTAATAGAAGGTCTCTTTTATATCAACTGTGGAGTAGCTAGTCGAAATAAGTACAGTCTTCACCCAAGACATGTTTTGTGGCCTATAGTATCTTATGTATCTGCAAATACACTATTACAAATATAAATCCATGTAGACTCCACATTTAAGTATATACAGATATGTTAAAAATAAGTACAAATATGTCTGACTTTTCATGCTGTTTGGCCATTGCAATAGCTGGAGCAGAGATATTACATTATGCACCGTTATATTGCCAGACAGTACAATGTTGGTTGGCAGTACTAGCCAGTGCACTGTAGCTGGAGAACAGAAGGCTACTAAAATTTCCCATTTTAATGTTTATCGTTATCGTTGCAGTGGGTGAGGATATATAGAACTATTTTTACACAGGCACCTACTGTTGCAATATTATTTTATACGACTAGTACGATGCATAAAATATGGTTTTCCTTTTGCCAGTCGACACAACTTGTATTCTGAATAATCTCCGAGGTTTCCAACTTGAGAATAGATTTTCCTTTCTAAACGAACAATAAGATGTAAAATACAATTCTTTCTTTTATCATGGAAATACAGACTTTCCCTAATATTAGATACATTTCTGCACGCTGCCAGGAGAAAGCAGTTTATTCTAGCACACTAACCTATCTACCAGTGAACAACCTTTCTCCTGCCTATTACATACATACCTACTTAAGTGTATATGATTAAATTTTTAACCGAACATGATACAAATTTAAAATTATGACTGTGACCCTTGACATATATACTTAAATGTCATAGTTTTAACCTTTGCAATTCTTGCCGTGTCAATTTTAATTACAGAAATTAAAAAGTTTTCTATGACTGTCGAGAAGAGAGCATCTCATTCAAGATCGATAAAAAAACGATTGAATTTTGAACCGATTATAATTAATTTCAGTTTTAGTTGTGAAATAAAATAAACCCCCGACAAAGTTATTCATTTTGGACCGATTATTAATAAGAGCTATAGACCAATCATCATTATAATCGTTGGGAGATCAGTTGAAGAGCCTTAAAGTATCGAATTCCAACTATAAGTGAGTTAACTACATTATTTTTGTAAAGTGCAAATGTAGGTTCATGTTGGTTATTTAGAGATTTGATATTGACTGTTATTCTCACGGCAATATATTATACTGGAGTTGTATATAGTAAAGAGGATATTCTTGTAACTGTTTGAAAGGGGATTGCCTGGTACCTCTGTTCTGTGTGTTTCCCTAGTTGATTCCTAGATTGGGGGGAGAGATTACACATCAATAGAACAGAGCTGGAAATGCCAATATGCAATGACTGGGTAGGGAAAGCACGGCGTAGTGGGAAAATGTAGGTAGGTATTAGCATTTATCTGAAAAGTGGCATGGCGGTTTGTAGTCTGAGCCTCGTTATTTGCAGTTTCGGATTTATCCTGCGTAGGCTGGATACTCTTTCTTTAGTTTGGAGATAGGGAGTGGACGAGTATCAGAAGTAGAATCTAGACAAATGAGAAAGTGGATGGAGTGAGAGGAATAAAGGAAAGTTATAGAGAATAGAAGAATTAAAACCATATTATGCTCTGCCAGCTCGTACAATTAGAATTGTCTCTGGGCTTTGCTCCACTTTTCAAACAGCTCTCACGTCTTTTATTCTCTATGAATGGATTCTGTATGTATGTAAGTAATAATGATATCTGAGTGGATGAGTTGAAACAAAAGAAAGAAATGGAGAACAAATGGATACATGTAACATAAGGATTTCGACTCATGCGGAAGCTACGAGCTTTTGAAATCGACTTTTACTCTGTCGTACTTAAGTCAGAAGTCTCCAGAAAGTAATCAGAGAACTCGTCAGTGTACTTCTTTTGTCTTTATCTTTATACTTATTGTATTTCAACCAGCCAAGGCTCTTGCTCTCGATTTTCTGCATTATGACATGTTTACCTATCGCGTCCTATTCCTTAAGGACCAACGTTCCTTCATATTAAAACTAATGGCAAGTGAACTTAATGTTTCCCAGTTACTAACAACTAACAACTCATACTACTACCTTCTTTGGGACACAAATATGCACATTACATTCTATACGTTATGTTCGTTCTAGGCATAATACTCAAAACCCAGGGAACTACTACAAATTATTCAGAATGTACTATATTTTTTATTATTATTTTAGCATGAGCATGTTTTAAATGTGTGATCATTTCCAAGCTGAGTAGACCAGGAGTGTGGCTGTTACTACAGTTTGGAAAAATTTGTGCTCTCTTTGTTTGGCAGTAATTAAGGCACTCGTTTGCTGACAGTGCTGTTTTTTACTTGCAGTTTATTACAGGCTACGCTCTATGGACTTCTCGGTGCAATGTATTGTCAGGTTAAATTGAAAGGGGATCGGGAACTGGAGTTAGTAAGTAGTGGGAGCTACGTCTGTAGTGCATTCGTGAACGTTAGTTGAGGAGAAAACTTTTGGGATAATATCCGAGAAGAACAATAAAGTGTTCTTCCTTAAGCATGTTTTAACATTGTTTCTGCCTTTTCTATAGTCATTTGTTCTAGCGTTTAACTCAATATGTAACATTTTATGAAGTGGGAAAGTCTATAGGCAATATTGAATGTTTGTGGACCAACGTGTGCAGGACTGCTTTCATTCGATCCTACTATATATAACACTACATGTACTACTGATGTGCAGTATATATTTTATAGTACTTACTGCGTGACTCGATGCACTCTCGAAAAGGGAGATATTTACATGTACAGATAAAATTTGGAAAGACAATAGGAGTGAATTGAGTATGATGACTCTCGAAGTCTCCCTGTTTTTTTCTATGCACGTATGTGTAAGTGGAGTGTGTAGCAGAGGATAGTACTTGACTTCATTTGACTCGCAATCAGAATGTAGGAGGACAGAACAAAAGACGCTCAAGCATATTCTGTAGTATGCAATATGCAAAGAGTAAAGAGTGTGTACTTACTATTTGAAATAGACATTGTCTTTCTCCTTGCCTCGGTGCATTAGAGTTGATGAAGGAGATGCTCACAATTAGTTGACTACGCAAGACAAGACACTACTTGCCAAATTCACCAACCCTCTCTCTTCATTTGTTTCTCTGTACTCTGCCATCCACATCATGTAAGTTATCTAGTATCAAGAAAGTAACTAAGTGAAAGCAAATGCATGACGCAAAACTACACTTTCAGCTTTGTTTTATGTATGAATTCTTCTCTCTCACTCCTAATGCGATTAAAAATTGTATCCATTGTCCGTCTTTGAGATACAATTCTCACATCAATGCATCTTCCTTCTGTCAAGTTGTCTCCCATTGATGTGTGTCTAAGAACCCGGTTATTCAACATCATGTGTAATTACCTATGCTTTCACTTATGCATCTCTTTCAGGTCTATGCAAATTCCATGGTTAAAAAACCCCATTGTACTCAAATTTCATTTCTATGGACGTTTCAAGTGTTCACTCTTAGTCAAGAGTATGCGACATGTGTGAGAAACTCCTTGAGCACAATCTCTGCAGTACAAAACTTGAAAATTTTAAATATCACATTATGATTCCAGAATAATTTAGTAATTGGTTTGGTAATAATGTATACAAGGACTTAAAAATGTTTCACAGTGTTCCAAGAGTTGCTTTATGTGTAATTGGCTTTTATTTTGTGACTCTTAAAGCTTTGTCTTGGGTTTCTTACAAGGTGGTTATTATGTATTTTTAAATGTGACCCAAGTCGGAAATTGTTTTTGTTGGTATTTTTAAAAAGGGGAAACATAAACGTGTTATTGTTCCAGAGTTATATGCTAATGATACGTTGTGCGCCAGTCAATTAATAATTGTATCGAAATTGACGGTTGTCGTAGTCACACAACTATGACTGTCGTTGTTCACTGATGTGGTATTGGTATAAGAACTTTTCTGTCAAATGTTATAGGTCGTTGTACTTTCAGTGCTGCACGGTTCTGTCTGTCAGATAAACCTTGTATCCCAAATTTTGCCTTAATTTTCTCTGCCAAATAGTCCATTATTACTAAGCCCTGGAATTTGCATGGTAGTTGTTGTTTCTGGTCTGTGTGCATGCGATATCAAAGAGAATTGTGTTTAATGAGTCGGATGGTCAGGTTGTAGTCACTGTATTGTAGTGCAAGTATACGTGCTTCTGAATTACTAAATTAACCAATTTGTGACTATCATTGTGTCAAATCTATGGCACGTTATTACTATGCTTTTAGTGAGGATATGATTTCGTATTGAGTCGTTGTCGTATAAGAGAATTCACTAATACCCCCGCATTATTGGGCACATGTAATTGCATGTTCAGCAGAGCATGTATTACATAAAATCATTAATTACATGCACGCTGACTCTGCCCCAGATCATTTATTTCATTTAAATTATACTGAATATAATTACATATTTGTGGGATGAAGTCATTTTGCTCTTTCACTCTCATTGCGTGTAACTATGCCATGAAATCCTTTATTTTCAATTAGAACATTGCTAATAAAAAAATTTAATTTATAACGATTCCCATTTTGCTGGACAACCTAATCTTTGTCCCATGTAAATGTCGTATTTATTTTTTATTGATTATTTATTGTTTTGATATTAACTCATTGTTTGTAATTGTAACGACTACATATGCAACCTTAATTTCAAAGTTAAAAAATAGTAGTTTACAGGATGAATTATTATGATACTGGAACAGAAGTCGTAAACATGTGTTTCGAACTCTCATTCACTTTCTTTTTGTCATTTATTTCTTTGGTGGCTATTGGGTTGGCGTTCGCTTTTTTGTTTCATGTGTGTAACAAAATGGTAGTAACGCTCCATTGGGAATTTATTCAAGATTTAAATGAGATACACCGTTCAGGTATTCCTTCCCATAACGGCGTGGCAGACCCAGGCTTTGGTACACTTTGCGTGTTTGAAGTATGAGGTAATAATTAATATGCAGCGGGAAGTCACGGGAATGACTAGCTATTGCAGTAGTTCCACTTTCCATTTTGCAAACCGATCTTTCTTAGATAACGCATGAAATATGTTAGGAAATACTGAAAGGAGGGAATTTGTCTGAATGTAAGCGACCCACCAGCCAACCTCGCCTCGGCTTCTTACAATTTTCACGATGACGGAGTTGCGATGTTGACTGGTGAACGAAATTCGGATTTTACTGTGTATAATATCCTATGTAAGAAGTAGTAAGTAGCTGAGAGTAATGTTAAGTGGGCTACTTGACTTTCACGTGTAAGGCACAATCTGTAGGGACTGAATGACTAATGGCTTCTGTTATAATAGTAGATACACCGATAGAGCCTGAATAATTTTTCATTTTACGAAAATCTGGATCATTGGTCAGCAACTCCCAATACCCAAGCTCAAAACCTCGGCCCTTACGTTTATAAATAGATTTAATTGACATTTATTCGATGATAGATTGGATTCCGTCTTCTTCAGTCTTTGTCAGTTCGGGATGACTGGTGGAAATGTCCAAGTGCTTTTCATTTAATATGCTGTAATATACGACAATTTCACTACCATCATTTTAGCTGTGACATTTTCTAGCTTTTTTGAGTCATTTTTATAGAGAGATGTTTTCCTGGAGATTATGAAAAATATTTTTCATTATTTTACTAACTTTTATATTTTAGAAACTACAAGCATCGTAAAAATCCACTCTCGCCCCTACAAATAGGTTTTGTTACCTAGTATTGCATTGGTAGATTGGTACTTGCGTTATCGTTAAAGTAGAACTAATTTATAAGAACTTGGGCTTTGGCTAGCAAGTAATGAGTGGGCAGTAATACATATATGAATAAATAATAAGAAATAAATAATAAATAAGCAACGTATCTCCATAGTCTGCATGTTATGACATAGCTCAAGGAAATCTATTTCAGAAGTAGAGAGGCAAACACCTACGCATGCACGAATTTACATGAAACTTGTGCAATGTGATGAATAAGTAACTGGCGAAATCCAATCACCAAAGCATTACCTCTGAAGTAGCACGTGAAATGCAAATAAGTATAGTAATACAGCAGTGAAAACATTTGATCAGATCGACAAATGAAAATATGACATTGTAATGATGGATGTCGGCAATAAATTACAATTTACGTCCTTTAGAAATATTCATTAATCGCAAATAAGTAATATATTATTTATATACACGAAACAACATGGACACACAATTGCAAAATTAGGTTACTCAATAATTCATATCAACGAATATCTATATTTATTTCTAAATTGCACGGTTTAAGTTAAATTGGTAACTCTGTTCTGTATTTTAATGTACCTACCCATACGTAA
>JABASH010001895.1:0-23037 GCA_019776445.1 Tomocerus maximus | reverse complement strand
TCACATTTGTGTATTGTGTGGCGGTGGCCCAGGTGAGGCAAAGCGGCAAATTACTTTCCGAAAACACGTGATCATTTCCACGTTGCCAAGTACAATAATTCAAACATCGGTTCCTACCTACATGTAAGCATAAAAATACGACTGGATAAAACGGTAGAATATCTTTCCTTGTATATTATGAGAGTACACAATATTATACTTATATACATACCAAGGTACTTTAAATACTAGTTGCCAGGTTACAGTAACTGGATTGTAATCTAGCAACTAATATTTAAAGTACCTTGATACATACTATACCATGCTGCAAAAATTACTTTACTGTAACAATAAGTTCTAATATTTATAAACACCATGTATATATACTTGATATTGAATTGGTAATGGTAACATCGTGCATATCAGTTTTGTGTTTTTACCGTTATATTTTGATTATGGTGTTTGATTTGACTCAAAGGTTAACTCATCAGCAAATTAGATTAGAACACTAAACGCATAATAATTATAATAACTAAATGACTCATTCAGTAAATTGTACCTGTAAAATTTGTTGATGTTACTACCATTCAAAGGCAATATAGATAAGCAAAGCAAACCCAATAACGATTAACTATACGATTTTAAACCATTATCTTTTACTTCTGTTGTACAGTATATACAGAACATTGAAATATATTTTCTGTACTGTCTCAAGTATTAAAATTCAAAGTATTTCTGAACAGAAATGACGGATTTCGTTGGTAAAAAATATTTATTACACAATACACATACTTTTGGTACAAATATCTTTGATCGTAGTCTTTATTTTATAATCCTTCCTGAATTTCAGTTAACGATTTTCATGTGAACCCAATATTAAAAATAATTCAAAATGACATGAACAACCCTGACTGGGAATTAATTTGGAACGACATGTTACAACCAAGTTTCAGACACGATATTTTACGAGAAACCAATTTCGCAATTAGAATACTAAATACTCTTGAGACATGGATTGCTACTACACAGAGAGAAAACCGAAGATTTTCTAATCTAATTTCATTTATTGAAGAAGTAGGAAGAGTAAGCCTTGCAGGTAAATATTTTGCTGTTATTTTTGTAGAGAAGCACCTTGCAACTACAAGAATTTCTACCATAATTACAACATAATTATCTCGTGAAGATCATACTATAATATATATATTCTTATTTTAATTATGATCATCATGAATGATGACTTTGTTGACTTGATTTAAACTTTTATATTTACAGAAACTCTTAGGGAAGCGGCGCCACGTTTGGCATCTTTAACTGGACGCTAGTATGGACTAAACAACAAAATGTAATAACATTTATTTCACAATAAAAAGTTATCATTTTTGTAAAATTGTTTCCTCTGGGATATTTTATGCATTGTACTATATAGCTGTGTGCAAATTAGCAATTACCATGCAGTTGTAAATCATTTTCAATGTTTAATGCAACTAACTTTTTTGAATTGAAGCCCGGAAATTCTGCCCGATTTCCAAGAATTTACCCTAGCTCATAAAAAAATTATTTTTAGAATAATAAATAGTTCCAAAATCGTTATTATAATCGCATTTTCTACCAATTATCATAAATATAGGATAGAATGATCGTTCATATCATATAAACTATAAACCCTTTCGGATCAGTGAATGTATTTAAGCCATTTAGGCATTTTGTGAAAGATTCTAATCCTGGATACCTGGAAGGACCCAGGATATTTTGGGATTCTAAATTAGAACTGCCTCAAAACCCGTCATACTGTCATACTACCCCTCTTCAATTCTTTACCTAGTATTTTAATATATATCTTCCTAGGCTATCTAGTGCTTAGATTTACTTTACCAAAATTATTTTTTCCAACCCTCCCTCCTCCTCCTCCTCGTACTCCTTACCGCTTGACCACAAACAAAAAGAACCCATCAAATCAGTAACATACTTGACTAAGAGGAGTGAAGTCCATTTCATTTCAAGTCTGTACAACTATAAGAAAATTTACACTGAAACCGTGAAACCAAATAGTAAAGGTAAGTATTCTTCTTGACATAAGTAATAATTATTGTTGAAGAGAAACCTTAATTGCTGCCATTGTGTAACAAAATGTATCATATTAATTTTTTCATTGCTTAGTTTATACATCTAATCCAATCTATATTTTATCCGTGAATTTCATGTTTTTTGAATTTTGTGTTTATTCTTTTATAAATTATAAATAAATTATAAGCTTCGTATTTTTTTTCAAGTATATTTTCCATAAAGTATTAATTTACAAAGCACTTTTTTCATAGTATTTATTTCATAAAGTATTTATAGTTCATTCAGGCACGTAGCCAAATAATTGGTCAACAATAATTTTGTCAAAATTTTTGACAATTTTTAGCCTTTCTTGACAAAAAATGCCTCTTTTTCTCGGATATAGGGGGGCGCTGCGTGTTTATAAAATTGCTGATAATATTATTTATTATTCATTTACTTTTTCTTAAACAGGGTAAACATGGTAGTAGAACACACGACGATCTCGTCCAAAGAGGCGAAATTGGCTGCCAGATGCATTGCATTAAAACAAGAAATAGTAAAAGAAAATCGGGAATATAAAGAGGCACATCGAAAAGCTATGGCCGCACATCAGGCTGCTACATTAGCTGCCAAAGAGCTTGTCGTGTACTTTGAACTCTACAAGAAGGAGGTTGAAGCTCAGGCTACGGCTCAGGCTCAGGCCATGGATCAGGCAATAAATATTCCTCAATGCAATGCCCAAGACGAATTTCTCAAATTTGCAGATGAGCTGATAATGAAGTTGTCGAATAAAAGATAGCCAAATAGTATTTTTTATGAACATAAAAATGACCCTCGCCTTGCGCATTTATTTACTAGAATGAAAATTGTAAAATTATCAAAAAGTATATTTTTATTTCACCGAATGTAAATTCCTTGATTACATTTGTATTCTATTGTTGTGCATATAGAATAAAGTTATTTTTTAATATAGAATTTTAATTTTCGATTGATATTTTCATTCGCCCTGAGTACTACAAGTCTTACGATCGGTCATTTCGACCCTTGGGTAATTCTTGGAAAACGGCTTAGTTCGGGGATTAGCGGAGCACCATGCATGAACTAGTATAAATATAATTTTATAACCTTGTACTGTTCTGGAACACAGGCATGCTTTACTTGATACTTGATAAAATTATTTCTCAAATATTTTTTCTATGATTTCCCTCTAGTCATTTCCTGTGTGGGCCACTATAATTAATTTTAACTAAATAATAATATTATTTTAGCTAGAGACTAGGTTTCGTGATCTATCACATATAAATACATACGATACGACATAACCAGACATAACTTATGGTTTAGTTAGGGAGGAAAATAATATTGAATATGAAAGGAACTGTCCATGATAAATACATGCAGGGTTCGGAAATGGATTAATTTATTTATTACTCAAAGAAAAGGCGATCAAATTATTAACACGAGGAAAATATTTTCTTGCAATTTAAGCGCAACTTTTGGCTGTGTTAATTGGCAATCCTTATAGTTGCAAAGTCAGTGGTACTGGTAATAATGGTATCTAGTATCTATTTACGTAGAAAGTGTTTTTCATAAAAATATTTACACGTGAATGTTGGGAATAATTTTATGCTAATGTTATGGTAGTCCAATCATTTATATAATATCCGACCCCTGTAAATTTTCCTTGCTGAAATATTTAACAATAAATTGGCAACGTTCTCATATCAAATCTATTGATAAAAGTAAAATCCGTTAATACTGCAGCAGGAAAGTGTAAATGTAAAATGCGTGCGGATACCATGTGTTTGTATTAATAATAATAATAATAATTCATGTATTTCTTATCTCTATGCTTATAATTATTATAGTATAGTAGTAGTCATACCCAACCCAAAGTACTGCGAGTCATACCTATAATGTACAATTTACAACTAAAAAGCAAGTACTGATTAGTGAACAACTGTATTAATTGTGAAATAAATCTTAAAACTTCGATACATTAGATAATCATTAATTATGTAGTAGTAAAGTATACTGATTGTGCCCTGTCACTGTCACTTTCTGTCGCATAATGCTAATCAAATATTTATTTCAGTATTGCACATAATTATTATAATGAATCCGTATCTACTACCGCACTCCACTTAATCACCATTTTATCATATTCAAGTATAAAGCTTATCCAGTCCAGTCTATGTAGACAGGCATCACCATAAAAGCATCTGACACTTATATTAAATGATAATGAAATGATTAGAAATGGCTGTAAATCTAAAGTTCATTTTTCCTCATTTGAAAAACTAGCTATACATAGGAATGAAGTAACTGTCACAATTTAGTGTACACGAAACCCTTTCAGTGACGAAACAAAAATTAAACTTGTGTAAATATTTGTGATTATAGTTAACCAAATCATTTTACCAATAAATAGGCAAATCAGACAAAGAAATTACGTTTACTTCGGCCATTCCTCCAGCACGGATTTTTGTTGTAACTGAATTCCCCTTTCAATTCCCCATTTCGTACATTCTGAAATGTTTCGAGAATACGTGGACAAAAATCTAACTCTCTTAGAAGGTAAAACATCTGATTTACACCCATTGCTCAATTTACTGGTTGAAAATGACATAATCAGTGGAAACGAAAGGGATGACATTGATGTAAGTCGAAGCATTATGTAAAAATTACTTTTCCTGTTGACTACAGAATTATTCTCACATATATATATAGCATGATGACATTCGGCATATTATACACACTTATTTTAGGAGGAAGGAACTGATGCCAAGAAAGCAAAAAAGCTGTGGAATATACTGAAGAAAAAAGATGATGAAGATGTCCCTAAGATTATATTCTGTCTGAGTAAAACTAAATGTGCGAAAGCTGTGTCGGAGTGCTTAGCAAGGTTTCAACCAGATCCATCGTCAATACCGACATCACCGACAACGCCAACGGTAGTTGTTCCAGTAGCTATTGGGTTGTTTTTTATTCAGTTTTCTTAATTTTCGTTTTTGTAATTTTTATTAATAGGGGGACGGGTTTATGCATCAGCAATCTTTGCAAGGTGGTGGTGGTATGTAAAAATACTGTTAATTAGTCAAGCATTAAATTTTCTTAATTGAGAAAAAGTTCATATCATATATAATATGAAACATTTGTCCTATTTTGGTGTTTTTAAAGTAGGGTCGTGTTCAAATAAACTGAATTTTGTTTTTAGATTTTGTAGTGGAAAAAAAACACGTGAACGTTATTGCAGCAACCCTTAATAAAAGGCTCAATCCAGCTTCGTGGGAACTGATTAAGAGGTCATGGCTTCCACAAGAAATTATTAATGAAGTTGGCACACAAGCAAATATGAAACTGGATATCATTGCTTCATTTTCTGTATGGGTTGATAAAACTGGAAGAGCTCAAAAACTCTATTCAAAAATTATCGACGCTGTCCGAGGAGAATCAGTGGCTGCTGCGGGTAATATTATTCTTCCAAGATTCAAATGAATATTTGTTTGTAGTGAAGCTAATAACTATTTGATAAATAATTTTGTACTTAGTTTGGTTCAGTTTTCAATTTAATCGCAATATATTTTTATTTTGAGTGCATATAGTCAATATAAACATCTTTGCAATTTATGATATTTGATTTCGATTTTGCAGAGGAGCTGGAAGATATTCAAGGCGAACTGAAAGCCATGGCTTGATTTTCTGAATAATCTGCGTGTAAATTAATATTCCTTGTGAAAAGTCGAAAATATGGAAAGAAAGTACTTAACTAATGATTTCTAAATTTTGGAATTAGTCAATTATGAATGTAATAAATGATTGGAATGATTGATAACATTGTACGATAAAATTTCCCGAGTTTATTACGATGTACATGTATTATGTTCACTTCACATTGTACACTCATATACACGACAATGCTTTTGAATTTAATAATTTGATTAATCTAGATTTCGACAATAATAACAAGTGTACGTAAGTAATCTAATGTAATGTAGCGCAGTTTTAATTGTTGTACTTACATTCATTCAACAACTCTAGCCTTGTATTTCGATAATTGCACACACGACAGCAATCACCTGTGACCTCACAGCAACTGCAAATTTAGATAGATCTGTTTGTTTCTTAAATAGCTATTTAGCTTTTGTATAATTTGATCTATAAGTAACTCTAAATCACGATTAATTTAATATGAATGCGAACATTATTGTTTTATCCTTCCTAGTTGTAATTATGACATTTACATGTACTGAACTAAAGTTTTTAATTTATTGTATTGCTTGTTGTAATGTAATTTTATTTTCGATGTCCGTCTGCTTAATATTATCATAATTTTAACAATCTTGTCATTTTATTTCCAAGACCGAGTTTTAACACCATGATGTTTACGTACAGATAAAGCTAGAGAATTTAACAATCTGGGTTGGAGTTTTGTAAGGGGAAAGGTACTACGGACATTAAGGGTTAATTGCTCGTCACAAGTTTCCTGATCACTATGATTTTAACCATAAAGTTACAATAATCGCTTTCTATGTTATAATAATTTAGGCAAACTGAACAGACGAAATGAATTCATGGAGATTTACAAGAAATTCAGAATAAATATGATAATCCTTTGAACAAAATTAGCATAGCTGTTTACACAGAGCACATCGAGCTAAATAACTACAAGATTTGAACAGATACAGTATGGGGAGGCAACGAAAGTTGTCACTCAGCGTCAATAAAAGGATAAATAATTTCTTAGCACTATATTAATATTCTTATAGATACTCAGCATTAATTACGTACACATGTATTAGGTAGGTAGGTAGTTTTATTGTAGTTTTATTTGCCTTGCCACTGAAGGGATGAATAAATCACAGGTACACAACCGAATGTATGGAGTTCTCCATAAATCCTCTAAAATTGTATAAGTATAGTAAATAGCAATCAATAGTAATTGCGTAAATTACTATTTGTAAGTATAAACCATTTCTTCTGCAGAGATTTACAGGAAATACAGTACAATAGAGCAGCATTCATGTACTTACTATAAAAAATTAGATTAGAGGTATACACGTATACTTTACAATACACTGCCTTCCATTTCGTAACAATTAGAATGACCTAACTCCCTCAAGATATCTCAAACATTTTATAACAAAATTTAACCTTTCAACTTCATCCTTTCTTTGTGTTCTTATAACTGTAACTGAAAATTATAAATTGACATGATTAAGAGATGCGTTGGAAATTATAAAGCAGACGTGCATGCATAAGTCAAGTCTTTTCTCAAACTAATTATTATAGTCACATAAAACTAAAATATTTTCTAAAATGCTTTTTTGTAGTATATGTACTAGTACATATTCAATGTAAGTAGAAAGAGAAAATCTTACAACACTATTAATAATTATAGCAGCTACATTACATATTTTACGGAGGTATTTATCGGTACAATTTAATTAGTCAAGTTTAGTTTCATGTAATGAGAAAATAAAAACCAGCAAATACATATGACTGTTAATTTACTTTGGATTTAAGTTTCGAGAATTTTTGATCACCAGTTAAGACTTTATATGAAAGAATAGTTTTCAAATAACAGGCCAAATTATTTCGACATGTGAAACAGTTGTCAATCATGTATTTGTAATTCTTTTGTCATAAATCTAGGTAACCTAACAAATATTAAGTATTTTCCGAATTAATTCACTATTGTTTCAAGTATGAATTCTAAGCAAAATATTGATAGTTGACCCGGGGTGGGTGAACTATTAAGAGTGCAAATCACATGTAAATAATTTTTTTCAAAAGCCTTGTAAACGTGAAAAAGTGACACCGGGTTAACTATTTTGATCAGGACGAATTAATTCGGTAAATACTGTAATATCATTTTTGTCAGGCCCACGGGCAGTGAAAATGCATGAAACCAAACGAGACTGCTTAAATCGTTAATCAGAAGGATGTGACGGCCCATAATATAACACGAAACAGAAATTAAATGAGCCAATAATTCTTGAATATCTTTATCTTGTATTTGTAAGAATCGGATGAGAGTAATAGTCATTAATTTAACAACAAATAGTATAAATTCCTAAATTTTTAGGATTTAGAATGCAACTGAGAAGTAATAGAGTATACACACTGCAATTGCACAATATTTAAAGGTATTTTGTAGCTACCAACGCAAACAATTGTAAAACACTAAATAAAACAATTTTCTAGTAAGTACACACGTGATGAGGATAGTTTTAGTCTATTATACGAACGCTGCGATCCAATGAAAACACAATCAAAATACTTCTTATGACATTGACAAGACGAGACAAAACAGAAACATTACAAGAGTAACACGTAACAAACAAATAACGAAACAAAAACAGAACTAAATACATGTACGAGAATTTGTTCACAATTAAAATTCACGATCCCTACTATTTCACTAGAAAATGTAATAGTAACATTATGCATATCGATATAATTCAACAGTTTACGGCTGGAGACTGGATTTATAAGTGGACTCGATTCGATTGGACGTACAATACATTGCGTGATGCACAAGAAACCTATTCTAATTAATACAAGACGATTTTTCTGTAAACTTACTTATCCAAAGTAACAACATGATACATAATACAATACACTCTTGATTTTTAACGCAGTAAATTGAATTAAACTATAGTTCCTACACTAAACTCTGTATAACTACCTAGTACTCGTAATCACACAATACAATAGGTATGTATATCTTTTAACATATTTTAACTAATAATAACACTATATTATAAACACCATAACGAAACATGTCATAATAATATGCAGTATTATCCTTGTTCTTGTGATTAATAATAATAATTGATATAATAATAAAAATACACTCTCGTTCTCTATTCACATGCATGCAAACTCGTGTACTGTGATTATGTGATGTGTATATAGGTGTTTTGTGTGTTACATTGTTATTTGTTTTTATCCGGCTGCTACTTACATTTCATAAGTTAATATAGCATTTAGTATAATAAGAACCGAACCAAATTCGTTTGAACTTTAGCGGACCTCACTTTTCTAAAATGTAACAGGTTCCTTATTTCTAAAGTCTTTGATAATAATATTACCTTTTTCTGAAATCTGTACTTTTTCATGATAATAATCATAACATTGTTTCAATATATAATCATACATGATAAATGATATAATAATAACTCTAAATAGGTTCTACATATTTTCTCTACAAATAATATTAATAATCTGAACATGCTTACACATTTAGAGCGTATTGCTTAACTAATATATTCATAATATAGTAATAATAAAAACATTTAGTAAAGTCGACATGATACATAATATTTAATAATACGACATGAAAACAAGTGCAGTAACAGTAAAACAATAGAAATCTGTAAACGACAGAGAATAGAGTGATTTGATTATTGGTTTCTTTTGGTTTGGTTTGCTTTGTATTGTTGAGTCTATTAGTCATTCTTCCTGCTAATTATTATGCAATTTCAAGATACAAATTCATACTATATCTTCTGTAAAACTGTAACTCTACTAAATACAGATTATTATGCTTTACATCTCAGATACGTTGCTCACCTCACGGTAAGAGATTATGAGGATGTTCTTTAAAAATCTACTACAATGCAATACATTTATCTTCAAAAACAAAACCAGACAATGATAATATAACACAACATGATAAGAAACCATTAGTCAGGCATGGTAAATAACTTTTCAAACAATTCATTGAGTTAGTTCTATCGGCGACAGTAACTAAATTTCTAAACACCATCTACTTACACAGTTATTCTAACAACTCTTTTTCTTTTACTATAGGTACTTAGGTTATCTCTACGTATATCATTAGGCTCTACTTTACAGTTACCTTTATCATTGGGTAGTAATTAGCATTAATTACTCAACAACAATTACATATAAGTTTAAATGTCCCTACCGAAAGGAAAACCCAAGAAAAAAGTATTTTTACTATTTGCGTACGTAGAGTACAGTACAATATATATTAATATATTCTCTAGTCACTACATTTTATAAGGTATATTTTGAATTGTACTCATGACTGACGCGACACGAAGAAAACAATTCCCTCACGAAACAAAACTTTCGACAATACAAAACGATCCAGTAATCCAATTCTCTCTCGTAGAACAGAAATCCATGTCTGCACACTTCTTTGATTTTGTTTTCTAGCATCTGTCTGTTCTGTAGTAGTATTTCTAGTAAGTAGTCTCTTCTCTAAAAGTAGATTTTAATATTATGTCCCCTTTTATTTATGTTGATTTTCTGTTTCTTCATTTTTTCTCGACTGAAATTCCCGATTACTTTCATTCTGGTGATTTTCTATAAAAAGAGGATTTTTGTAGTATAGCGGTATTTTATCTGCTGTAGTAGTCGCTTAGTCATATTGAATGTTGAATGAAAGATGTTGAATTGGAGTTTGTTTGGAGTGGAGTTATGTGTTCTGTGATTTCAATTAGTTAATATAACGATTATCTATAGTATTTACGTACACTTAACTATTTAACTTTACTGAACTAACTTTCTTATGTACTAATGATTATTCTTCTGCTTTTACTGTACTATTAGGTAGTTGGTCTAAAAATTGTTAAGTCGCAACTAATTATCGTTGGCATTGCCGAGCATCTCTGTAAGGTAGCTGTCAATTGGTGTATCTGAGATGAGACGGTAGAAAAACAAATGCTCGAGACATTTTAGGCCGATGGAGCGAAGGGCAGGGAGTCGCAACAGAAGTTTAGCGAAGCGACCTGCCTCGCTGGGATACGTTGAGCGAGTGTATTCTTCCAGCGTGGCATACACTTTGTCACGAATGGCTTCCACCGGAGCCATCGATGCGGGATTCAAACCACGAGCATCTAAAATCAAAGAAAGAGCATTTTATAGACAAAATAATTACAACTGCTTAAAATGTAAGATCAAAAATGTATTTTTAGGCTCATACCTGGATTAAATAGAATGATTGCTTTGAGACAGCCCAATTCGGCTTTGTCAACCTTCATGTCCCGCATTTTGACCACAACCTCGGACAGGACACGATCAAATATTGAGACCAAACCAGCCTGGAAATTAAATCGAACATATTTTATCTCTGGATTTCATAGTATCTAATAAAATTAGGTATTCTCAGAAAAATGAAAATTAATTTACAAAAATGAAGCATTTGAAAATCCCACAAAATTAGATAGCAATGAAATATTTGCAAATCTCTGAGGAAAACAAAAAATCAACAAACCTGGTGCGCAGAATTTCTATAGACGGTAAGCCCGTTGGCTAAAACAAGGGCGTCTTTAACGTCCATGGAACGATGTGCGAATCCGGCAACGAGTAATTCATTCCACCCTTTACAAATATCACGAAAAGGTTAGTTTTAACGAGTTTAACTTTGGATAGAAATAATAACACAACAATTAATTAGCATAACGTACCGGAACGAAGTAAAACAACTCGGTCAATGAGAACCAAATCGTTAAAATGTGGAACATGCTTGGCCCACTCGACCAACTGGAAGAGCTGCTTGTCAGCCGCCTGGCAAATATCACTCATGGCCAACGTTTCCGTATCCACAATGGGTCTTTCACGAAGTTCTACCCGCCGGTCAGCATCTATGATTTGATCCAGAGACATTTCCATCGGAACGGAAGATGTTGACTCGACTTCACTCTCACTTCGCTCTCTCGTCCGCTGTCTCTCCTCCTAAAACACAAAATTTCGATTAATTTTGTTTTTCCTTTGGCTGATCCTTTCGGTTTCTGTCTTGTATCTGAACTCACTGGAGTATTAAATATAAGACAAAATTCACCGACTCGTAAGAAAACCCTCCACCTCTTTCCCCACTATATTCTATCTCTATCTTCTTGGTCGGCGTGTAAAATGATGTTGCTTATTATTACAATATATCTGATGCTGCTGAACGAAATACAATCCAAAATCAATAAATTAATACGTCAGGGACATACAATGTAACTTGATCCATCCAAAATCAAGAAGAAAGAAAACGAGCCAGAAGAAAGACGATTTCATTTCCATTACACTTTTAAGATAACGCGAGACTTGAGACAGCAAAAATACAGCTTGTTATATAATAGTCTAGTAAGGCACAGTGACATCAAACAAAAAAATGTCAGCCAATTAAATAACAAAAATGCATTATCTTATACCAACATTTGTATCATTATTGATCGTAAACATTCAAAGTGACTCTGCTCTGTTAAAATGCAATTTCACCTTAGCATATATAAAAGACATTATTAAACTTGCATCGCATTACATCATCGTATATCACATCTAAATAATTATGGATACTTGATGTCTATGTATATACATTAACATGCTATACTTATGTCTTATCTCATAGATAAAGAATGTGTAAACAAAACCGAAGCAGAGGTTAACCACAATCTTATAAAAGTTCAATTCCCCGTGTAAAAAATACGATGTAATTTTATGTACAGCAGAGCACAAGTCGTAAGTCGTAAAACATATCACTGTACATACATACGGGTTTGATATTTATACTCTTGAGTCCTTTGCTACTGCTCAAATACCTAAATATAATTCTTCCGTCAAGGTCATCCAATTTGTATATGTGAGGAAATGAAATCGCTTCGTGTAGATGGAATAAGGAATACCTATTCCGAATTTCCATCAACTTTTATAGGTTAATGTGGCTTACGATTAATTCCTTTGTCCAGAGATATCAGAATCAGGTTATAAATCGTATGATTTTTGGACTGTAATCTTCAGTTAGCATTTTGAAAACATCTCCGTAGAAAATATCTTAAAGATATTCCACCACAATAAAAAAATTCAGAGAATAAAAATAATAACTGCATATGCAACGAAAATTTAAAAAAAAATACAAAATTATCTGATCACGGGGCATGGGGCGAAAATAAAATATTAAGCTACACAGATTATACATAATAGTCATGTATGTATATAGAAATAATTCATGCAAAAAGGATTGTGCTACTAATAAAAAAGGACATTGACAATTAATTCAAGACCAATTAGCTACTAGCAAGTAGCATGTTGCACTTTGCTTTTTTTTGCATTGACTGCGATAAATAAGTCATAAAATGACACATCACATCACGTCAACGAGATTATAACAAATCTACATAATATCGGTACAATATTGAACAGAGTAAATCAACGATGCACACGAATATAGTTTACGAACTAGACAATAATAAATTAAAAACAATAATTAAACAAATAACAAATGAAGAAGCATGGACAAGTCTTCACCTGTGCAGAGGACCGTCTTCTAACTGAACCTCGGCTCTCATGAAGGTACTGTATCATTTAATCATAACAAGACAAGACAATCAGAACATGCATACTTATATTTATAGGTATTACAGAACAGTACTAGACAGATCATGTCAGGTCAGGTCAAGTAATACAGTACATACTACAGTACAGTAGGCAGGTCTTTTTCGTTTGACAATTTTAGAATTCTCCTTCATAAATAATAATTCATTTCCTTCATCCAACAAGCGTAATAATAGCATAGCATTATTAGAGGAGTTGATTTCGGCTTTTTTTGCTATGTAACTACACTACACAACAGACTCTGACTGTCTACAAGTGTCAATCAAGTCATCCGAAATTTGCTTTTCTATAAGAGTATATATCTGCTTAAAAATAATTCAAATTAGTTTTAACACAAATCAATCAAAATGTCACCAGAAAACAGAAAGTCAAGAAAAATAACAAATACGGTAACAAAAACATCACAAAATCCCGAAAGAAAATAAGAGTTCATTTAATGTTGTCAATCAATAACAGTCCAAGAAGAAAGTGCATTAAATATACACATATACAAAACACGTACAACTTCCACTACAGAAAACCCCATTTTCCAATGAAATCCCAAAGCAAAGAAAATTTTAAAAAAGAGAAAGAAGACGGAGATAGGAAAGAAATGCATCCATCAATTGCGAAGAAAAATCCACCGAATAAGTCAAAGGTACAGACAGAAAAGACTGACAGACAATGGAAAAGATATTGATTATCAGGCCCGACAGGCCACGGTCCTTGCACAGGATCCAAACAGACGAGATGGCCATATGTGAAAATAAAACAATTATTTAATTACACTGAAAATCATAAACTTTTGCCAAAAATAAAATGCAATGCAACAGGTATTTCAAGAAAACTATTAGCCAAAAGTGCTAATAATAAAATGGCTAGTATAACAAGGTGTGATATCTCGTTTGGTTGGCTAATGGGCACTAATTCAGGTTTTACAAACCAACATGTACAATAAATATTTACATCACGTACAAAATACATACAATACAAAGTGCTAAAATACACACCGAGACATGAAAAGAAAATAAAAAGGGACAAATAAAACAATTTAACATGATTTCAGTGCGCAATTGTTCCAAAATTATAATAAAAGTGACTTTTTATCGGATATGTAATGAGGGACGTACCTGGACAGCTTCCCGTTTCATTCCCATCGTTAAACATTTTTGGTATCGGCAGTATTGACATCGATTCCGATGTCTTTTGTCAATCACACAGTTTTTGTCTTCCCGACAAGCATAGGATAAATCCTTTCGGACTGTTCGTTTGAAAAATCCTTTGCAGCCTTCACAACTGTAGACACCATAATGTTTCCCACTCGCCCGGTCTCCACAAATGCTGCATAAATGTTTCGAACCGGACAGCGGGTGGTTCGGCGGGAATTGGCCGTTTGTAGGGGACACGCCGTTTGAAGAAGAACTTCCGTTCGTCCCATTCGTCGTAACTCCATTTCCGTTTGTGCCGTTAGACGAGTTCAGGAAGCCAGAGCCCAGAGAGAAAGACGACTGAGGTAAACTAAAAAAGAAAAAATTCATAAATTTTCACTATCAGATATCAGTAGATCACTTAAATTCTACGTCATGCAACAGCCAGCCAGTCAAATCTCGTTGAGGTAACTAGAATTTCGTACAACTAAAGAGCAATAATAATCTAATTCCATTTCCGTACATCTAAAGAGCAACTTAGATTAAACTTCGATATATGAATTGTGCAAAACTGCAGAAACTGTAAATGTTCGGAGAAAAGATTTTTTATGGACATTATGAAAACTCGAATAAATTAATAATAAAAATATTCTTTATCTTTAGGCACCGAAATCAAATTTTTCATGAAAAATTAGCTATACTACGCAATTCATATAATATCTGAGTTGCTCTTGCAGTTGTAAATCTAAATCTACCCCATAATATTGTTGCGCTTTAATTGTACGAAACTTTAGTTGCATTTTAAAACACAATTACATTTATATCTCCTGAAATTGTTTCTTATTTTAAGTAAACCTAATTAAATTATTTTGTTAATGGCTAATGTACTCCCTCCCCTCCGTCGATATTAGAAATCTTCACCTGAGTGAGACGGAGTGACTGTTATTGTCTGTTGTATGGTGTGAAAATGCCAATTACCTTCGGTATTTAGAGCTAAGAAGTTACTTTTATCATTCTCGCCATCTATTTACCCTAATAAGGTTCTAAGATGACTTTCGTCACTCAAATGTCACGTTTTGACGTTAATGTCAATGCCAGGAATTTTCCAATTACGTAAGCTAATTCATCATTTCAAATATGGAAAACATGATTGCCACTTCTAGTCAATGAATGTCATTAACGATAATTATTTTCAACATTGTGACATAAATATATATGATTTCTCTGTATCATTGTCGTGAGAAATTCATTGTACTACGAGACACGAGACATCTTCAAAAACTCGTAAACTATTCATAAAAAGGATTTAGTAACTAAGTTTATTTATAACAATTTCCGGTATGGGTTGGTGATTACATTGTTATGTAAGGTGAACAAAAATTTCAACTTATAAATGCTAAAGGTTATAATGTACAGGCAGGCGCCTTTTCAGCGAAAAAAGTTGTTTGTTGTGAGTGAATTTCTAAATTTTTCCAGAAATAAATTTCAGATAATATAGATAATGCGGCAAGTTCTTTGGGTTGGGACATTTCTTTGCGTGTTCGAGTTTACACGGAAAAATTACATTTTTACGCCGTGAAATCGTAAAGTTAACCAGACTTGTCAGTTAATTAAGGAAACTATACACGTCAAAGAAAAACTAATCAAGTACTCCAGCAAGTCTGGTGAAGTACTCCATATTTCCATTAAAAATGAAGCAGTTTTTTGAATTTTCAGACTTTAAATTAATGGAAAATGATAACATCCAATTAATTCGTTTTACCAGTCATAAATTTTTCTATCGTGGTAAACTTCAGCATGTTTCTTCCAAGTTCTCACGCCCTATCAGTTCCCTACTACTCTGGGGTATCAACTTATTATTTACCGTAGTGCACGTTGTAATTTAAAACCTACGGCAAGCCGTAACAGAAGCTCGCCCGAGTAATATTAGTGTCCGTGTTTCTGATTATTAATCTTTTAGAAGACAAATTTTGTTCATTTATTGCTAGATCAAAATTCAAGTATGGTCAAAATAATGTATTCCGGCAGTTACGTGTCCACGAACGGACGGAGTGTGCGGTTCTATAAGCTCGCTTCCTCGGCCGAGCTAAAAAGCGTGTGAAAATCTGCAGTACAACAGCATCCAGATTAAAATGCTCCAGACAGACGGAATGGACTTTCGATTGCAATTACAATACACGATAAGTATCACAATTCTAAACTCTTGCTGAAAGCTAACTACTATATATGATATTATGAATATATTTAGTAATAAGCATTTAATAATATGCAACTTTTGTAAAAGTGCCTCCTGTATTAAGTATGTCTTCTCGTCTTCTTCAGATAAAATATATTCATGATGATCATAATAATGTTACTTCAGGTCGATAAAGACACTAAAGTTGTGTTGAGAATCAACTATAGGCAAACTACGTATGAAATCTTGAAAAATATTCTCCAGGGAAATAATTTCCGCTGGACTACACGAGATTAATTAATAGCTCTTATTCAACAAGCGCTGCTGAGATGATAACAAAATGACATTTTCTCTGGATAAATACAGTGTGTACTACTGTGTACCCTGTGTACTTACAAGTTAATCGTGCGAAAGGATTTTAACCTTTGGATCAATATTTCTGAGGACTATTAAGAAAACGTCACCTAAATAACCAGCGTGAAGGCTATTCGTGAAAACTTTCGAAGCATTTCTAAAAAATGAATTAAACAGTCATACTGTGAATACGCATTTGAATCTGATGAAGTCTGGTGTATACAATTCTTGTCATTTGACAGTAACACAAAAATGACAGTTAAATAAGTCGATTAAAACAACTTGTAATGGCTTTGTCTATTTAAACAGAGTGAACTACCCTCTTTACACAGGACCATATAATTTACAACATAAAAGATAAATAGAGACTCGTGTGGACAAAGATACGCGTACACAGTCACTGAGCAGGATAATTATTGCTCTCCAGAAATTTAAGGTCGAGTTGATCGGTTGAAAGCCCTCACTAATTTACTGTATTGTCTGCACACAACCATTTTTTGACGTGTCTTCTCCAAACTCCACACTCAGCAGTGACCACTGGATTCAAACAATGAGATCTAATGCCAACTTGCCAACAGCATCATATAAAAGTCTCATTAACTTTTTTTAGGTATTTCAAACGCACAAAAAGAGTATTCAAAAAACTCCTAAATGTTATTTGATGATTGTGATGATTACTAATCATATGACTATTATTTTAGTACCTAGACCTACAAGATCTGTGGTGATGCTATGCTAAGGTGGACATGGACTCGGAAAGAATCTTCTCGACGTAATACGTAAGTCAGACTTTATTAACTCTATATAATTTCATTCTTTTTGGCATTTCCATTCCTATGATTTCTGCTTTCTTAAATATTATATCTGTAACGTTTCCCTAGAACTACTCACAACCATTATTACGAGGTAATAGCTTTAAAAAGAGCAAAAGATGCCAAAGATTTATGTTGGAAGATATAAAACATGTAATGTATAATGTATGCAAGTGCCAAAGGAATGAACATTTTCATCATTACATTATGCGAAGACGAAATAACGCCAACAACAATGCTCTTAGGTATATTGTTAATATTTCTGTTCGCTTTTGAACATACTTTTGCTATTCTTTACAATTACAACACAATAGGATAAATGTGCTACCATTATTGTCGTGTACATTCATATCTATTGTACTTTCTTGGCTGTCCGTCTAACCTTGACTTTGCACTTTACGCTTCACATTCTCATTTTGTTACGTTACAATGCAGAAATGAAATAATTATGCGTTACAAACTCAGATATCTATCCACTCACTACCTACTCACCTTCTATTTCTATCTCTATTCTACGCTACATTATCAAACATTCTACCAACATAACCTTACTCACTTAAAGTATCTCTATACGCATTTTATAGGCATTTAGTATTAAAATTCTAGTATAGTGCACAATAAATATTAGATACAGTAAATCACATCCTATCCTATAGTCTATGCACAGATTCATTTGGATGTTAGCTTTATACAAGGCATTTCATTTATTAGCTCATTCATTTTAGTAATATGCATAAAATAAACATGTAGGTACTACATGGAAAATTGGACAGTGATCTATATTAAATTATTGCTAGCATTTACTATTTACAGCAGTACAGTGGTAGATGCTTATGGTATTCATGATTCATGATACAAAATAATACTAATGGAGATCAAATTCCAGGTGCATATATAAAAGCATGAAACATTAAACTTTCAACTCTTGCTACATATCGCATGTGCTACAATTTGCGTAATACAACAGAGACCATGATGTAAACACTGAATTTATAAATATAAAATTGAAAACTCTTTCGAAATCAGTCATCTTTAATTCCCAAGTCACCCTTTTGTTGGCATCTGGTATGTTATAAGTAAAATGATTTAATTGAAACATTGATTGACATTTTATATAAGACATGGATGTGCGTCATAAGAGATTTATGGCAACTAATAATTGTGAGTGTGGGATCAGAATATAATTTCTGAAAAGATAAAAGATTGCTGTGTCATGATTAAACTGTTCAGAAGGGTACTAATAAGTATTCAGTGTCCAGGATGTGGAAATTATCTTCTAGATCAATATGCCTTACGTTACACTCAATTCTTGTACCTAGGATTGAAACATCCTCTTAGTAAGCAAAACTATAAGGAATATAGATTATGTATATCAGTAAGATCCCAAATCAATTCAAAATACTGAGAAATGCGAATGTCACCCTTAGATTTGATTTAGGTATTACACAAATACATTTGGACATCTGGACATAAATATTCATGTGCGTTAGCCGTTTCCGTTACAATCTCTCCTTCATAATCATGACTAAAACTTATCAAACGAAAAGCAGAAAATCTGTGGCTACTTTCTGACAATCCAACTCAGATTTTTTTGAAATCTGTTCAACTCTCGTCAATTAAATAACATACAACGATTCAAAGACATAACATAACTGATATGAATCATTCTAGTGAAATCATGCGATGAGATCAAATTTCAAACAATTCAGATCTTATCCGCACAAAGTAAGTACAACTTGCTTATCTAAGTTACATTTACTTATACAGTAACCTTAAATATGAGTACAGGGAAAAAGATGACGAACAGATAGGTGCCTTGATTATCATTTTTAACAGAGAAATCATGTTTCATTTAAACGGAACTAAATATTAAACGAAAAGAACTAAAATCGTCATCCTGGGCTAACTTAAGCAATATCTCGTAAATATACATAATTAGTTTGACCAAAACGTTTATTCAGAGCTCAGCCCCAGTCCGCATAGAGAAGTCTAATCAAGTTTGAATTTCCATCTCATTTTTCTATTTCGTTATTTTTTTTTTACTTCTTTGTCTATGAACTATACGCAACTCACGAAGTTGTTTGAAACTTTGAAGTCTGAAGTGGCAATCAATAATACTATGTATACAGAATGATAAATCAATCAAATCCTTTGCTTTCGTTGCGTGAAACTAAAGGGAAGTTAAAACATCTCCAGAAAGTAAAGTGAGAGTAGTAGTCTCATCTTCTCCAGAATAACAAACAAAAAGTTAATGGATCGAAGTCGAGCTAAAAGCCTTGTCTTGTATTACTACGCTAACTAAATATAACTAGCTAATGCTCTAAAGCTATACTTTAGTATACGAACGATACGTTGTACGTCACAGAATGTAATTCATCTTTAGTTTTGCATTCACAAATTCACGACAGTAGTGGGAGTCGGGGACAGAATGAACTGCTTTACTGCTAATACTAACTCAACATTTTCCTATTAAATGTAACAATAACATGATTATATGTGTAGGTACCGACAGGGAAAAGTAGACGCCATTTCTCCTACAGTAAAAGCATGCATTAGCAGATTATGTTACAAATCTCCTCAAAACTTGTCCGAAGTTTCCATTTATTTCAGTGTTTGTGTTTCTACTGTTTCACTTTGTGGAAATTGAATTAGGTACCTAAAACCCTAAAACAAAGCTTAGGCTTTACTATACAGGTAGACTTTAATTTGAAAATGCATTAGCGGCCGACTATTAATGGTTTATGCCTACGTGAAATGAAAACTTGTCAAGCAAAGTATAATAAGATGATCTATATACTAATCTCGTAATACCAAAAATGATATAATCCTGTTAGTTTCCATAATATATGCATGTAATCAATCATTCTGTCAAAACTCATTCATTCGAATAATTTGCAGAGAAAAATAGACATAAGAATAATTTACCTATCTTCGGAAGATGCGTACCTGGGAGAAGTAGGTCCAGCCCCCGTAGGACTAAATGCACCCGAGGAAGAGAGCAAACTGTTCGTGTCAGGTTTCATATCAAGAGGGCTTTGTGGCCCCATTGAGGACATCGGCAAGTTCGTATCCAATGACAAACCTGTAAATAAAAAATATAAATCGTTAATAGTCACATTCTTTAAATGATATTCTCAATCAAGTATATGCAAATTAAGCAGAAAGCATTTTCTCTACTAACAAAGCACTTAGGTACCTAATTTAACTTTTAGTATTTGTATCTTCATTTGATAAGGAAGGCAGTAAAACGAGCAGGGGGTATCGTTAGATAGTTAAATCTGTGCAATTTGATAACTATCCCAAGGAAAACATAAATCGGCAGTAATAAATAATGAGAGTAATGCATAATGTATGTAGGTATTTAGGTATAAAAAATAGTAAATTCCCTTTCAGGATGATCTGGCATTATTTTTGAAATCCCAGTTTATGGCAGAAGACTTTAGACATGTTGTCTTCAGGAGTTGCGAACCACTTTTTGCTCTTTAGTTTATGACTCATCGCTAGCATCGTGTGTAGTGCAAGAAAGTAGTGTCTTTACTAGTATAACGCAAATGTAACGATCTTCGTAAAGTTCTCAACACAATTAAATCTAACCTTAAAGAGTTTGCTGAACTTTTTACTATTAGGAAACTCCACAGTAAGTACATGCACACAAAATACTGTAGAGTAGCTAAGTAGCTATAATACAAAAATACCTTTGCGAATTCTAATTTTTACGATAGTTCCGACCAGAGACAACCACACAATAGAAAATAGACTTAACGCTCTTTTAATGCTCATAAATTGTTTTCTTGCAACCCGCGGCCAAGACAGACCACCATAATATCACCATTACAGGCTTGAATAAAGTCTCGACAGCAAATCCATATAATCTATCAAATGTACATAAACGAAATAATAAGATGGGAATTTCTGTCTAAAAATTTTTATGCATCAGAAAGACATTCAGGTGTATTTAGGCTTTGAAATAAAATGGTACAATTGTGATACATCAATGTAAATATTAGTTTTGCACATAATACAAGGAAGGCAAATAAAGTCATAAGACAATACACCTTGAGTAAGTCCCGTCGATAGATAAGTGCAAAGTGCAAACAAAAGAGAATAATTGGTAAGGTAGTTGTCCAGTCAATTCAGTTCCAGGGTCATTCTATAAAATAATTATCTACGTAAGAAAGTCTAGTATGTTAAGCACTTGATATTGAGTGTATCATAAGGAGATAGAAATAATTCTCACAAACAATTCTATAAGTTCACTTCAGGTCTCTCTTTGTTTTTTGTTTATTTCTCACATGCCTTCATTGGATTGAGTGAGTCCGCAAGACACAATGCATTCTTATCATAAGTTAATGTGATGTATAGGAGAGTTGAAGAGTCAGTCAGAGTCAAGTCAAATCAACTTTAGTTCAATGTCAATCCAGTCCTGGAGCACCTCACTGCTTCCTACATTAGCTTTTTAACCTTACTTGCATTGGAGAAGGCTCGTTTTATCTATTAGCTACCACCATCGTCATATCTTACATACATATACACGCGATACATATAGAATGCAACTTATCACTGGCAGCCACATCATTAAAAAAGTTAATACAATACAATCTTTTACATCAACAGCCTCACTAATCCAATGCTCCATAAGTACTTACCTCATGTGTGCTATATAATTACTCTACGCAGTTTGCATATCTTCAGAGCACCTACTTTCAAATATCTAGACGTAATTTACTAACCTAGCCTGCTACAATAATGATCATAATAATATACTTGCATCTACTTACTATGCACATTGTCAATAGATAAAATACTATCAAGTACCTATTGGCTATAATTAATATTAAGTAGCCTCATGCAGCAAAATTAGATTGCGACTCTACTCTAATAACTGTCATTAAAATTCAATGCCAATAAACCAACAATTCTTCGAGTGTGGTATCAATGGCCAAATCTATGTATGTTATGTGTATATGTTTACAAATACGTACATGTAGCATATATTGAGCAAGTAGATAGGTACCTGCAAGAAAAGAACTGGAGTTATCTATACTATACTTAAAAGAATTGCCAAATAGTTTTTATAAAAATCTTATTGGTGTAATCAATAGAAATGTATCGTTGATTGACAATATACTACATCTAATTCAATTAAATAACAGGATGAAACAAAACGGAGCTAGGAAAAAAAACGGCTCCA
>JABASH010001894.1:0-23045 GCA_019776445.1 Tomocerus maximus | reverse complement strand
CTTTGGCGAGGAGAGATTACGACAATTTGTCGAGTTTGAAGACGAAGAGAAAACCAATGTCAAAATTAATCCAAAAGCGTCTCTAGCATCTTCGGTAACTATATTCATTTTATAAAATCTTAGAAATCACATATTATGGAGATCATAGATATCATATCAATTATCTAATGATATCAGATTAAAATATTATAAATTGACTTTTTCAGGAAAAGGCTCCTCGGGTAAACGGATTTACCATTCCAGAAATTAAAATTTCACACGAAGAAGATATACCTTAATTTATTTAACATTTTTAAACTAACAACTTTTGAAGGACTGACATCAAGTTAATGAAATGATAGTTTTATATAGTTATTAATATTACTACAGTTCAAGGAAGATAGATTAATAATTTACATGTTTCTTTTTCATGATTATGATAACGATTAATGAAATTAAATACAAATAAACTTGAGTAACTCTTTGTGATACTAGAATTAGCCGTTTTATTTGAGTACAGGCATGACATGACCGAACGGAAATAATAATGTGGCTTTTTATTGCTCTGCTTTTCTTGCATCCATTTTCTAAGTTTCATTGGAACATTTTTAACTCGACCCTTAGAGCATAATTTTTGATCATCTCCACAGGGTCAAAAAATCATCCATACGATTAAAAGAACTGAAAATTTAAATATTTTTGTAACTACAAAAACCTCAGGAAAATTTTGAAACTATTTCCACCCACGGATTTGAACAACATTATAATAAATAGCCTTAAGTCATAATAAATAGCCTTAAGTCATGACCGCATGCTCTACTAACGTACATTTAGGTTTACCTTATGTATGACTTACCAACTCATTAGTAGAAGGGCCTAAGGACTAGACTATAAATATTTAGTATAAGATAAATAACTTTATTTTCACACATTTATAATGCATATAATATGTGTAAGCCTTCCTTGAAAGTGTTTCATGATAGAATCATAAAGAAAGGATGAATTGTACAGGAAGAGCCCACAGTTACCGTTATGAAACGGAAAATTCCGCTGTTTGTATAGGAGTAACCTGAGTTTAAGAAATCCCGTTACAGGGATTTAATGTTGTAGGAAGTGCCCACACATCTACACCACGGGAAGCCCTTATTAATCCCATGACTCTGTGACCTAATTCTAGGCAGTCTATTATTAAGTAAAACTGATAACTAGGGAGTATATTTTCAGGATATTTCAGTTTTCGTCTTGAGCTTGTCAGACACGGAGCAATTTCTCGGAATTTCTCTCATAGTTTCTCTTAAGAAACAATTGAATAATATTGATTTTCTTGGGAATACTTGAAAACAAACTGAAAATGCTTAAATCAAAGTTGACTCTGTTATTAGCAATTTTCGGCCTCTCAGGGAGAATATCAATTGGTGAGGCACAATTAGTTCCTGATTTGAAAACTCTTGGTCAGCTCGTCAGACAGAATTTTGAGGGATACACCACACAAAACACCCGGTCATATACTCTTGTACGAATTATTTTGTCCTGATCTATTTTTCAACATATTTTAATTTTAAGTACCTAATAAAAGTAATTCTATGTCTACAGGTTGGTAATGGAAATGCCAATTTGTTTCCATTAGACAGAAATGCAGCCCTGCCTATTCCACAAAATGCTGCTGGACCTGTAAGAACAGGTAAGTTGGAAACTTTTTTCATAAAACACTTTAAATATTAGAAATTTGTGCTGATTTGTTATACTTTCTACAGTTATGACAGCAAGTCCTGGCTACCCATATAACTACCAGAAAACTCCGACTGACGTTCCAGGCTGGAAACCATCCAATGTAAATCCATATTCTTACATGATGGGTCACCAAGGAAGGGCTGATTTCAGTCATGAAGTAGAAGAGGATGGAGACATTATCACTGCAGATGATTTACAAAAACAGACGGGAGAAGGTGAAATGTCCGGAGAAATTAAAATACAGTCTTCCATGACATTTTAGTTCAAATGATTGTTCTCTTATATTTATTGGAATCATCCACAAAAATATTTATTGCTACTTTTTTGACTATAAACATACATAAATGTACATTATTTATTATTTCTCTGTTTTAGTAATGTTTCTAATTTATATAATCTGTATCACACTGTTTTCTGGTAATTTACATAACATTGTAGGTAAACTCATTTTAAGGAATTACTATTTCCGAATTAATAGATATCTAAGAATATACATGTGTATTTTATATCACGTTTTTTATGGTTAATTATATACATTTAGTGTTGCTATTTATTTACGTGAATAATTACACAGGAATCGAAAAATGAATAAAATGCATAATACATAAATATTCAAAATAACAGTCATTGAAAAATCGTCTTTACAAACAGTCAAATTACAGTCGCTATACTATTAACATTTTCATAGCTAAATTCTAAACATTCTTATTTCCGTCATAAACGCATGATCTGATGATCTGTACATAGTATTAATTTTTTAAGCGTATTTAACGGACAAGCTTATTGGACATACCCTTATCACATTTGTTTCCTTGAAGTATGCATGCATTTAAAAATCTTCATCCCAACCACTTAAATCGATTGGAGGAGGTCCATTCATATCGGATTCGTAGTGATCAAAGTTTCCAGAATCCAAAGGACCCTTTATCTCAGGAAGAATCGGTGGAGTTATACTTCTTGCACGAAGTCCACCCCAGTTAAACCCGTCGAACCATCTAAACATCAAAATCAATTTGTGATGAGGACTACTGAATAACATTTTCAGATGGCAGTAGAGAATTAGTAACTTACTTGTGCTTTTGAATGTCAATTATTCCCCCTCGCTGACTTCCTAGTCTTTCTGAAGGATTGTCACGGCAGAGTTTCCTAATCAAATTCCCTGCCTCTTTGCTAATTGTAGAAGGAAATTCTACACAAGACATACCCTTTAGAATTATTCTGTATGTCTTCACTGGATCTCCACCTTGGAAAGGCGGCGAACCTGTTTCATCACAACAATTTCATCATTAGTCAATAAAGTGAAATGGGCAATCACTGTGAATAGATACTAATTTCAGAAGCTGTACCTGTTAGTAATTCATGAAGCAAAACTCCAAATGACCAGTAATCGGCACTCAAACCATGACCCTTGTTCATAATCACCTAAGAAATCAGAAATAGTTAGTTTTATGCAACAATATTATAGTAGGTTAGTAGTAGTTAAATCTTAAGATCTACCTCAGGTGCTACGTACTCAGGAGTCCCACAGAATGTCCATGTTTTCTTTTCCTATATACAGATAAAACATCACAAAATGAAAATAAAGTTCATTGTCTGTCATGCTAGCAAATTAAAAATAGAAATATTACTTGTAATTTCTTTGCGAAGCCAAAATCTACGAGTTTGACGTAACCCGAGGAATCTAAGAGAAGGTTTTCTGGTTTTAAATCTCTGTAGATAATATTTCTACTATGGAGGTAGCGAAGGGCTTCCAAAACACACCCAGCATAGAAGCTAAAGGTAAAGGAATTAAATAATCACAGTCATTTAGAAATCCCACATTATTCATTTGCCATATATATTCCCACTGCCAAGATTAAGATCATTTCAAGAATTAAAATCTGAGCTTACAGTGTGGTATTGTCGTCGAAAAATCCCCTATCTCGAAGTATAGTCCATAACTCTCCACCCAGACAACATTCCATTAACATATATAGATACTGAGAATCTCTAAAAGTCTTGTAAAGCTTGCATATAAATTCAGAATTGGCTTCAAACATGATTGCCTTTTCTGATTTGATGTGTTCCACCTGTCGAGTAGCCACAATCTACCGAAAAGACAATAAATTAGATAATTAAGATTGATAGCTACGTACTATTTTGCATTCCTTATCCCTAATGATGTAATGCGCACTTGAACTAATTACAAAATCGAGAGAAAGCAAAAAATAAGCCCACATACGGTATTAAAACTAGCAAAATCACTTAACATTGTTTGTACACATATACATGCTAACATGATGAGCACTTAAGTTACATAGTCTTACTTGAGATTTTTTCATTTGCTTCAGAGCATAAGATTTGCTGGTGTCCGAGGCCAAAGTGACAAGCTCTACTCGGCCAAATCCGCCAACGCCTAATGTCGTCACGATCCTCAAATCATCCAATTCAATGTTTTCGACGTCTTCGTTGAGTCGACTAATAATTATGCATATATGTTAGATAATTATTATACATGTCGACAAGACGGACAGTTTAGATTGCCCAATGAACCAACTCATTACTTACAATAAGTAATAACAATCCAAATCAATGTCAAAAAAATAAAAATCTTACTTTCTACGGCTTTGCTCACATCGGCTTTGACTTTGAGTGGTAGCAATTGAAGAGTAATCTTGTTCACAATAGCGTAGTCGGAATTCCTTTACAGGTCTTAAATATTTTTCATAAGCTTGGGCAGACAGTACGTAGCAAATGACGCCTTCTTTGTCGTCGGCAATTACATTGGCAGTCCTCAGGGAGTTATTCCTGCGAAAAAATACTTCCTTATAATTTTCTAGCCCAAAAATGCAAATCCTGGAATGTAAAAAATGAATCATTACCCCACGAGAGCCATTTCACCAAAGAAATCACCCGGATATAATTTGCGAATAAATCTCTCGTTATACATTTCATCACATCTTGTAGTAACACGAACCTGTATAATTGTGGTTAGAAATCAATCAATCCCAGTTAATTATTTCTTATATGACAATAAATGTCTGGTGATATTGATCAGTTGAGAGTTCATTGTTTTTAGTATGCAATTGAGAAGTCAAAAAAAAGGTCCGCCTACCTTTCCACTAAAAATAATGAAGAATTTATCACCCTCGTCACCTTCAACCAATATATAGTCACCGTAGTCGTAGCTGGCCTAGAGGCAGAATGAACCAACCAAAATAAATATTATAGTACATACCAAAACAACACCCTTTTCAGTTAACATCATTCATTTCTGTTTTTCGTGACTCGGCTTCTTGTTGGTTAGGTACTTGTCTTCATTGCTTTATTACTCTTAAATTTACTTTTGTAGTAATAGTACGGAAAGAAAATGTTATGCATTCCATTACAACTCTTTTTCATTTAGGACATCGTAAAAGATTGTTGTTCCCAACTATCTTACTCTAAAAAAGCTACTATTACAAAAGAATGTCACAAATAATCATGAAATATTAAATATATACAAGTGTACAAGGTGTACCATTATACTATTAGTCAACGTCAGCATCTTGACTTGTACATATGACAATGTCAGTATCATATGTAACTACTTAAATTGATCTGCTTCATTCGAATTCACGTAAGGCATGCGTTATATAGTTTTAATATATGAAAATTTACACAAACTGCAGACACAAAATACCTACAGCAAAACCACATAACTTAAAATGCTTAACGTATGCTACAAGCATTTCCCATTAAAACTTTTATCACCACATAAATCCAAATCCACCTACATGTCAGTTTTGCATATCCAAAATAATAATGAGACTGAGAAATACGGGATTTTCGTAACAGTGGTATTAAATATGTATATCAGTATACCTTAATTCTCACAGTAGTGGAATACTAGAGCACAGGGAGTATATTAAAATCTAGGTAAAGGGTTCGTACTTATCTTTCAGATGTTTTGGTTTCTTATGGTTAATAGTGACCTTAGCCTTAAATGTATTCTTAGTAGATGTGATTTAACACAGAAGAGTAATATAGGGATCATGTGCATAAACATTAATAGCAATGGACAGTTAACGACGGTAGTACGCTACATTGGCTACACTAAAAGTTATTTCTAACTTTCATTCATTCAGATAGGTAAGCACAATAATAAGATATTATTATAGAATAATAGCAGCAATGAAAGTAGTACCTGTGTAACATGCTCGCTTAATTTGCCCAGAACGCTATTGCTCAACTTCCGAAAGACAGGAACGGTCTTGAGGAACTCGACGATGTAGTCATTTACTCTCCGCGTGTCACCCTCGATACCATTAGGTCCTTTACAAGGATTGGCATTCAAGGATTTTTTCTTCGCTCCCCAAAATCGAATGTCTTTAGATGTGCCTATTTTAATCCAACCAAACAGAAAATTGAAAACACTCAAGCATCATAAATCATCCGACATAATAGCCATCTCCAAACCTTTCTCAATGAAATAAATAACAGCTGTGAACAAAAGTTTCAATTGCTATTTTTCTGCCTGTCGTGTTCATGTCATCATTATATCAGTCAGTGACTTACATA
The DNA here is from genome assembly GCA_019776445.1 of Tomocerus maximus. Lineage (NCBI taxonomy): Eukaryota > Metazoa > Arthropoda > Collembola > Entomobryomorpha > Tomoceridae > Tomocerus > Tomocerus maximus. The sequence continues at coordinate 16,796 of JABASH010001894.1, read as the reverse complement.
TAAACAGATATTATAATATAACACTAGCTTTAGTTTGATCATATAAACAGGTCTCGGAAATGTATTTATTTCATATCCTCGAAATATGTAAATAAATACTTTCTAGAAATAGCCAAAATATGTACTTAAAATAGGGGAATAGTTGATTACATGCTCATTTGTAATTACTAACGGTTTGTGCAAGTCTTTCAGACAAAGTCTTGAAATAAATGATGAAAATTAATTGCAAAACACGAAGTTTTATCAAAGTGTTTAAAAATACCGGCTACGGTTATTTTTTCAATATTTTGTTACAATATTTTTTCTTATTGATTGAATCTTGATGTCCTAAAAATCTGAAATATGTTGGAAGACATTTTTTCTTTAAAAATAGGTGCATAAACGTTATATTTCAGTAAAGAAAGTTTTCAGATGCGTCCTGGCTGTTTTTAAATACATTTCCTACCCTAATTTTTTAATATACATATACGGATACAAGAAGTAAAAGGTATCTAAAGTAAAAGTAGTATCTAATCACTAATCTGTTCAAGAAAAACAAACAAACAAGGTTATTACAAACAGGTATGATTAGGACTTTAAAGTTTTGAAGTGCAAGGTACGTATAGGCAATTGGATACCGCACACAGAGATCATTATAAAAGTAGGTACCATCTAATAATTGGCGCGTAATACTTTTTATAGGTAGGTACCTGATAAGAATAGCCTGTTTATTGAAATATGATTTATTTTTAATTGTCAAAATTCTTATTAAAGCATTCCTTTTCGCTCTGTAGACATATAGACCGAATAGTTGTGCAAATACCTATACTTATTAAGTGTACCTACCTGGATTTACCCAGAAAGTTAATCAAGTAGCTAAAAGGTTACAGTAATTGGTACACAAAATACACGGCACGGTGCTTGAAGAAGTAATTAATTGTACAATCTAGCATGTAAAAACATCGCACGCACAAAACTTGGTCAAACAAAGCATTCAAGACCAAGACCATTCAGTTATTTCAGTTCAAGTAGGATTTTTCCTTTCAACTGTGTGAAATATTAAACTCTTCATTACTGAATTCAGATTAGCTACGATTACGTGATTTATTATGATAGAATTGTAAAATGAGCATAACATTAGCGTAACGGCTCAACTCAATTGAATCCAAATACTAAGCATTTACATTTCAACATTTTAAATCTCAACCAACAGTAACTATTTGAATCAAAGAATGTACTATTAACCACCTAGTCACATTATAATATGCATCAAGAATCATATTATTTGCTTAGTTTATGCTGAGTATGTTGAATAATAAAATAGGGTAATTTAGATCGTTATAACTCATATTAAATGAGCTTATTGTACACGGAGTTTGTAATTCAATCAACAGAATGGTAAACTTCAATTTCTTTCAGGTCAGATTTACAATTAAATTTGTTACAACAAATTTTCCACCAATCGATTGGCAGAATACGATTGAAATTCAATGATTTACTTTATTATCTAACATGTATCAATTTTTTGTTTCGCAATCAATTTATATGAAATCATAACTATGCCTTTCTGACTCTGACATAACTAAATACGATAGTAAATGTCTGCAGATGTACATCGTGTAGGTAATGTATTTTATAAGAGCTGGGTATGTCTGCCAACATAATCAGACTCCAAAAAGTAATCTCTCGCATATTAATCTGTGTTACTACAAATTTTAATAGCAGCCGAAACGAAATGGCGAATTAAAAATTAAAAAACATACATTTAGGTGGTGGAGGAGCCTGGATTTTAGCATCACTTTGTATTGGTGTCTGTATTTGACTTTGGCACTTTGTCAAATATTGCTTCTCGTCACGACGATCACAGGTAGAGTTTTGAGGAGAAACTTTAGGAGATGTAGGATCTAAAGTGTCTTTATCTTCACGCCCTCCTCCTACAACATGTAAATATTATAAAAAAAGTCATTAAATTGTCAAAGGTATCTCTTTTCGTGTTCTTTTTGAATATCATGATGATCTTTATCTTTTCATATCTAAACACGTCGGTAGCTCACTCAAGCAATCCTAACCTCTATAAAGAATTTACAATCGGCTTATTCTACAAAGAACGTGATCACAACTAAATGCGTTTGATGCACACACAAATGGCACGCTTTTATTGTGCATTCATACGAATTTTTGTTTTCTATTAAATTCTATTCTGGTGCAATTAGCATATTTTTGTGGTATGTATAGTCACAATAATAAACATATTTACCAATACAAAAATAGAAGGAAGCATTTGAAAGTTGAATGAAATTCATAACTGCTGACTCGTGTGTGAGTGTTTTATGGTTAAGTTTTAATTACGTTCTTTTCAATGATTTCCAATTGAACATTCAACAAACATGTTCCTGTGCATGTTTAAATTTGGTATTGATTCGGTAGACAAACATACACTTAAATGTTCTATCCAATTATATTATCTTGCATACTTGTGCCAACTTTTCATCAGCCACGTACATTTACATCCCAGTGCATGAAAATTACATACCATTTGCTAAGTACTAAGTAGCACGTGCACATTAATTAATCGTCATCTCCTGTTTAATTGTAATTTGTAATTAAGAACTTGAATTTCGACACAGTTTCATTATCTATCCTCTTGTTTCAATTGTCGACAGTACCTAAAAACATAGGATGTAAATTGATACCCAAAGCCGATGGGTACAGTATCGGGTATAAAAATAACCTATACCTCCCGGTTGTGTGCATATAAGTATACCTATACTACAAGAGTTTTTGATTTCAATTGCCAAATCCTTTCTTTGCCTGCATTCACGTGTATTTACATGAACTCATTAATTAGAGTTACAATTAATGACTGTAACTGCCATATTGTATCTAGATTATCACTGCAGATCGTCAAAATGCAGTCTAAAACACCCCAGGTGAGAAAGATACAATAGTTAGATATCGATAAATAAGCAGACAAGATTGTTTTTCGTTATTTATTGGTAAGTACTACAACAACGAAACATAAACTTATGTTTAATAGGTTAATACATGCATGTATACTAATGTTTACTACATGCATTCAACACAGTTCACCATGTTTTTGCTTTTGTATCGATACGCTGATAATTTTTGTTCATTTTCACCCCTTGACTCCTTCATGATGGTGCTACAGGGTCTTTCATTGTTTATCTGCTGTTGTGAATTATAACACCCACAAGTGCGATATCTAATTTTCAAAATAGCAGTGCTATAAACATGACTAACATATAAGTAAGTCTTAATTGTTCGACTACCGAATTGCAATATTGCAAATATTGAAACACACTGCACTGGTCTGGTATGACAAAGTATATATATATATATATGCACCCAAAGTTGATGGAATGGAAATGACATGCTATACGGCTATGCTTGGTACACTTGTGTATGTATGTTAATTCATTCATTAAAAAACGTTGCATGCTAAAGAAGAATTAAATTCTTCAGTAAACAATTTTTTGTTTTGCTAATGTGAATCGTAGGTATAATAAATAACTGTGACAGTTATTTATAATAGAATATAGTATTTCGCAAGACCCTGGCTGAATTACTGCACTCATGCAACATGCATCTTGCCAGGCCGCACACCTCACTAATAAATATGGTTTAAATGTTAGTGCACTTTAATGCGAAATAAAAAGAGATTCAAGGAGACCGAGCACGAGAAGAAAAGGGATTAGGAATCAGAGCGTGAATTTTGTACATTAGTTTAAGTTGAGTAGACTTTTGATAAAAGTTTGTTTAGTATTAGCTTCTTATCATTATAAAGCCCACTACTGTGTACATATTGCACCTGTGCAATTCGAATACAATCAAATGGTATAAGTAGCAGACACAAATACAAGTGCAGTATGATAAGCACACTATTGAGTGTAGATATCCTAAAAAGACAGAAAACTAACGCAGTGAGCACAGCAGGCAATAATTTAGCATCTGTACAGACCATTAGCACTAAATATGTGCAAAAAGACAGTCGAGTGTTTAAAATACAATAAAAATTTCCATTTCTATATCTAAATCTCAAAGATAATGGCAGGCCTTACCAGGCCAGGGAATGACATACAAACTTTTTAGCAACAATTATGTACCTTCTAGAGTTCTAAATAATAATACCTTCATGCATCGAAATAAATTCTTTACTATCCTTCTACAACATAATAACCCTCTATTAGTTGGCTATTATCATCATATAATATTACTCTTCTAAATATAGAACAAGTATACTACTACCTAAAGCCATACAGCATAGCCGTCATATCAAGTACTAATTCTAAAATATTATATTTTAATAAAGTCTGTAGTACATAATCTACCAGATAATTCTCAAAAGTTGAGTGCTATATGTGTTTGCATGTGAATTAAACTTTTTACGATTTATTTCTCTGTAGTACTTTATAGTTTCTGATTGTGAGTCGAATATTTTGCAACTGCCAGACTATACCTTTATTGTATTCCGTATAAAACGTGCACATGTACCTAAAATACATGCCATTTTTAGAGTTGCTAATGAGTTCAGTGTATACAATACAATTACAATATCTGTAATCTTTGGAGTGTACATGTCTGTTCTGTACTCTATATTTAGGCATAGTAATTTTGTTCTCTATAAAAAATCAAATTAAATAAAATTAAAATCGTACTTAATGACAAGACGCTATTGAGATAGCATCAATTACTCAGCGTTTGATGCTATCTCTGAGTAAATCTTAGCCTACTAAAACTAGGATTCGAAAATACGGACTCTCAACTTTCAATTTCAGAGTTATAAGCTACATCTACATACACAATCTATATGTATTGCGGACATAAAAAATATTAATGCATAGTCTAAACAGTAAATATATATTATGTAGACAATTCAAAGCGTGAATCACACGCAAGGCAATAATTTCTTACATGACAGCGCGTATAGCTATTAGTTTAATGAATAGTTCACTCAGCTCAGTTGGTTAATAGCTAATTCTGTTAAAATGGAGTTTAGGTAATTGTAATTCATTCTATTTATTATGGCTTGCTTCATTGTCCTCCTCTTTCTTCATTTTATGCCTCTCCTTCCTGTTTCGTGTTTTATTGTCAATGTAAACTCGAGTATCTCGTCTCGTCGTCGGTATTGTTTAGTTTTCTTGTCAATAAAGGTAAGACACACCATAGAGAAGTCATCAGCCCATCAGAGTATAAGGCAGGATATCTGGTAATCTTTAAATAGGCCACTAAGCTACTAGCTTCAAGAATGCCTGTAGCTATATACCTGCCTCAAGCTTTATACTATACCTACTCATTACCTAGAAAAGCCGCGGTTGAAAAATTCAGTTTCTCATTTATTTGCAATTTCACTTTTTACCTTAGAATACAGAGTCATCAACTTGGATTGAAACTGAAAGCTTAATTCATAATTACTGTTCTCAATTGACAGAACGCATGCTGAGTTAATAAAAATATATGATTTCAAGTACCAAACATTTGAGGTTCGCAAAAAAAATTAAAATAATATATATGACAAGTAAATCGCTTACTTTTAGTAGCACACTTTCAGTTTAAGCATGACAGAACACGAGCCATATGTTTAGTATATAGTTCATAGTAATACATAACTGAAGAGATGAAGCAAAACATGAGGATCATAATGATATGTTAAATGAAGATGAGACACAATTTCTAGCACATTTAACTAATGCGTTATGTCTATGGATGATGGGATTGAAAAACTCATCTGAATGCTCGTGCAAAGTTTTAAGGAGGAATTGTAATGTAATGTTCCTGGTACGATATTTCACTTAGATTCTCACGTAGGTTCTCTGCACGTCTGTACACTTATTGTTTGTTGCTGCTAATATGAAAATAGAAGACAGAATTGAAAAGAAAAATGTAGCACTGTATTGTAATACATTTAGGTATGTATGTTTTTGTGGTTAGAAAAAAATCTACAGTACCTACATGGTTTTCCTTATAGCTTTTGACATTATAAAAGTTACACTGTTAATGCTAATGTTATTAGATACGCCAGTCAAGCTCAGACGTCGAAAAAGAGCCAGAAAGCATACTAAAACTATAGGGATGAAGAATAAGATGGGATACGGTTATTGTTAGCTATAACTTTGAAAAATGTAGTTTTTATATTGAAGCGAACATTTCGTGTGGATTGGGTTGGATTGTAATAATAGGTAGCGTAATGAATGAATGGTGCTATGCGGTAATAGATTTTTTATTCTTATATTGTCAGATGGGAGAACCTATCTTTGTTGTGCATGTTTTCACTTTTCTGTAATGCATTTTAACTTTAAATGCCATAATGGGCTAAGCTCTTGCACTAATGGCCAAATGGTTTCTCTAATAAAATTCAAACCAGAGTTAACGTAACAGAAATTAAGTGTACCGATTACTGACATGCAACTTACATAATTTTGCAACACTACTAAATAGTAATTTAATTTAGGTAATGTTTATCTACTATGCTTTAGCCTAATATTATACTCATTCTTCCTTTTTTTTACTTCATTGCTTCACTTCGTTTTCTATGCACAAACCGAAGTTAGAGTGAATTCAGCAGAGCAGAGTATTAAGAATGCAAAATCAGAATACAATGCAATTCATTGCAACAGATTAATGGGGAAGGAAATTCAATAGAATGAATAGATGAAAATAGACTCTAAGTTTAGCTTGTTCTATGCAGATGTCTTTGAATTGTGCATTGCAAAAAGGGAATGGAAAAACGATCTATATATACGTAAATATAACGCTATTGCATGCTGAATGAATTGGTTTGTGTGACAGATTGGCAGTGGCCAATTGAATCTTGATTGTCATCTTTCTAACTACGTATTGTTACTGTTATGTGATTGCAATTTGTTTGTTTAGGAAATGACTGGGGAGAAATTGCAATTGTAGCAACAGAATGAGTATTGCGTAAGGACTTGGCAATTGCAGTTGGGATTCAACCTAATGGGTTTTACAATTTATGACTTCTAATGTTCTATCAGGTTTTGTATCTTAGTATAGTTTGTATCACCACGATATAATTTACTAGTGCCAAGAAAATTTTAAAATGCATTTTTGGCTCTTGGAGAGAAAATCATTATGTTTAACTTTGGAAAACTGGAATATACCTAATTAGGATTGCATCAACTGTAAATTATGATTGTTGTTTGTGCGTGTAGTTATTATTAAAGATCTTCACTTTAAAAGTACTTAGGGAAAAGCAGAAGTTATAATTGTTAACATACTAATTAATGCAAGGTGAGAAAAATGTGAAACGAAATGCAAGGTCATAAAAGATAAATAAGTAAGAGATTTTCTTATTTGTTAACTAAAATGATAAGCGTAATGTACAAGGGGAGAAAACTAATCAAGTTAAGAATATTATACTTTCAAAAAAATAACTTGGTAATAAATCAAAGTGGGAAAGCCAGTGTTTTATCTTGGGAAAATGACATTACTCATAATAATGATAGAGAAATAATGATAATTAGCTCTTACCTGTGTTTTCCGTAAAGTCAAAGCATCGTTCTAGGGAATTTCCATGAGAATTTCCAGTGTGCCCTTTTCTTCTGACTCTGGCAGACAAGGACAAAGAATCATTTTCCAGAATTGAACAAATTTGTGGTGTAAGTAATGCGGTATTGACAGAATTATTTTTCGTATGAGGCTGGCTATCACTGGGGTTGATATTCAAAGTTAAATTATGACAACTGCTTGACATGGAAGTGAAACTGATTGCAGGACTCTGATTTCTAATGTTTGCATTCATCCCAAAAGAATGGGTAGGAACAATGCCTCCATTTTTGAGTTTGGGTCGGGGAATCCTGCAATTGAAGATATCTTTTGATGCTGCCGATGAATTTCCAGAACCAAAATGAATTGCAGAAGGACCTCGTCTTATATTTTGTCCACGGTTAATTACGTAGCCGTGATGATCGACACGAAAATATTCCTCCTTTCGATTTCCGCCGTGATGAGAGTGGCCGTGACCAGAGGATTTACCAGTTTTATTTGTGACATCTGGCGCCATATTTAAATCTGTAGATAGAGAAAACGAAGAGAACAAAGGCGACGGGTGTTCACAGTGACTATGACTTTTCAGTAGTTTATTTCTGGTAGATCTTCCACAATTTTCACAGGTTGTTGACAAACTATCAGAACTACTCGGGGACGCCGAAGAAAAATCAAAATCGAACGGACTTAGCAAATGTGCATTTTCCTCGCTGCTACCTCCACTGCTACAACTACCACTGTTGAGACCACTTTTGTCATAATTGTAAGTTAGATTGTGTTGGGAATTGTAAATATGGGTATTATATCTGTAGTGGTAACCATAATCGTATTCGTAATCATTTGATTTACTTTGGTAGTAATATTTATTGTACTTAATTTCCTGTTCGGGAGAAAATCCTGATCCAGCAGAACCTGACGCTGACTCGGAAGATGGTGAAGCAAGAGATCCAGAAGATACAGGAGATTGAGATTCGATACTAACTCTTCTAATGATATCTTGGGTATACTGTGAAATCAACTTTGATCTGGAGATTGAATCCTTTTTTGAAACTTTAGAAATTATTTTCTGATTTTGTTTATGTTTGTCTCCCTGTGGCCTGTTGAGACTAAAATTTGTAAATAGAGATTTGGCGTTCACGAGAAAACTTGTGGAACGATTCACTCCTTTGGGTTTACTACTGATTAGATTTCCAATTGGTTTTTGATTGATATTGCTAATAGGATTCTTTTCTGGTTCTGAATAAATGCCAATGTTGTCTTCATGCTTCTTTATTTTCCCTAGGTTGGCGATAGCTTTGACTTTAACATTGTTCGAGGATGGAGTCTTGTTGCTAAATATGTCTGTCCAGTATACAACATCTAAGGATGTTCTTTTGCTCTTGCCCCTTGAAGTTTCTTCTTGAGGTATAGAGAGCATTTTTTCATCATTTGTTTGATAGTCTATTGATAGCTGTGGCCTTATTCACCATTTAGATAATAGGCAGGTTGTATAATTTGCTAACACGTACCAGCCAAGACCAGACGAACGTAGCTAGGCTGAAAGTATTAAAAATTCCTTCCAAATAACAATCTAGGCATTAGAATATCAAGTTACGCATTTTTCCATCGCATAGAAAGATACAGATTCAATGTGTGAAAAGGTATCTCTCTACCTTATGTTACTTTTATTTACTTATTTATTCGCAATAGCAAATGCTCTTGCTTTGTCTTTTTTGCTATTATATTAATATGCATATATTCCGACGGATATAAAATAAAGATTACAAAGAACAATGCATTGAATTCTTATTCATATCAAACTCAAGGTATTATAAATACTAATAGACAGACACGAACGAAACGAAAGAATGGATACAGCAGGGCTGATATATCAAACCTACCAGGTTGAACAAAACGTACTTAATATACTACTCATATAGAAAATAATATAAGTGCAAGCCACAACTAGCCCCAAATCAAACATATTTCAGCTATGTATTTACTTACACATGCTTAATTTTAGTCGTTTTATTCTTTTAGTGCCAACAAGCATGACTCTATGTAGTTATGCTATGAATAAAATTCAATGCTTGTAGAATGTTATGTACTTACACATGCTTAATTTTAGTCGTTTTATTCTTTTAGTGCCAACAAGCATGACTCTATGTAGTTATGCTATGAATAAAATTCAATGCTTGTAGAATGTATCTATACTTTGTACCCAATCTAAGTAATCTTTAAGTGATGGAATGCATTCTTGCGTAGGTACTAACAATACCTATAGCAAATCTTGGGCTGGGGTGTGACAAGGTCACGAAACAGGTAGCTTTTTTGCCATTTATCGAACAAAAACGATTGCACGACTCGAGTCGAGGATCAAATCACTTTATAGCATAACACTGCTACACAACACTATAACATAATACGAATTATCAAATCACCAGATTTGTATGTGGAGTTAGGTAAGTGCTAAACTATATTATACTTCTCCAAACTACCGAAGTACCTAAATTATTCAGTTAGATCTCTTCAAATCTGTGTTAGGTAGCGCATTCTTTATTATATTCTATGTAATTATATTCTGGACTACTATGTTCATTGTCTGACGCACACTGTTCCAGTTTTTTAATGAAGTTGGGCAAGACTTGATTCTGGAGCAGACATTCTTGCTACACTTTCCAAGACAAAACCAGACACACTAAACTTAAATTTTTCCTTAAGGCTAAAAATAATTTGCAATAGCTACTACCACTTTTTGGTTTGAAGTGTAGGTAGCACAGCAGCCTTCTTTACAATTTCATATCAGATCACGTCACAAGCTCACTACAAATCAGTCAGGTGGACAACTTCACAAAAGATTGTTGAGGTATAAAATGTTTCCGCAAATGCACAATAAAAATAGATAGCTGCTGGTAAGTTTTGTTAGTAGGTACCAGCACTTATGCAGGCAATGTTAAATTGCAAGCTGAGCAATAGCTATACATGCACTTTGTCAGAAAAGTATAGTCAAGTACATAATTCCTGAGTTTTTTATGCCTTTTATCTCCCTAATATATTGCTATAACGTGTTTCTTTTTTTCTCTTCCAACAGATTATTAAACAGGAGAAGGATGATTTATTTAACTTTGATTTTGAATAAGAAATGATGGTATCGGTACTTTTAGTAATGATTTGGAAAAAAGGCTACCGTGGGTGTATTTTTGTTTACTTTAGGTTATTGTTTGTAAATAGAGGTAACAGAATATTAAACCAGTTAAATGAATGTAAACACCAGAAATAGAATTATTTTGTCGGTGCTTTTGTTTAGTGTATTGGTCTTGGTTGGATTAGTTCTAGTTGGATTTATGTTGAGTTGAGCAGTAGCTGAGTTAGTGTGAGAAACTGTGTCAAAGTCTCATGGAAAGAAATGACAGAACAGAGCAGACGAGTCGGTAACTTACTTATTGTAAATGATATAGTAAAGTAAAGAAAAATGAAGTAAAGGTGAGTTGAGTGGCCAGTATTGCAGAGTTGAGTGCAGTTGAGACTGCTTTGTGTTTGTAGTAAAAGCTACCTAACTAAACTAAAAGTAAGGATAGTACACATCATGTCTGTTCAATTCTATCGGCAACCACTCTACTATCGTTTTGTACTTAGTAAGTATGCAAGGTAGAGTCTGAGCGGCACTAATAGTCTGTCTGTTGTTGCAATTGTAGAAAATGTTGTTGAAGGTACATAGGAAAATGCAATCTACAATATGCACTTGTGGATGGAATTAGGATACTTTATTCAGCTTACAATTACTTTAGATTTCTTAGCTCATTGTGAGCTAGCTTACAAAATGCAATACAATACCTCCCTACCTATAAAAATGCATAGGTGCTATTATTTCCCATCTGTGCATATAGGTAGTACTTAATACCAATGCAAACTTCAAGACAGATACAGTAAGTAAGTCAGTATTACTTATTGTATGTAAATGTTAACGAAATGCGACCAAGCTTTACTTTACCTATTAACTTTACTTGGAATATGTATATTATTTGCCCGTTTTGCTTATTAGCTCTACTCAAATGACTCTATGCTCAGAATTTTCTATACCTATATAGAATTCAAACCAATGCACAATCAATGGATCTCTTAGGATAAAGGGAACGTCTATAATATCTATATATAAAATCATCAAAGGTACGTAGACTTGTTTTCTTTTGGTTTAGGCCAGGCTGTTCTTTTTGAATGTTCATTCAGGTATATTCATCAACCGACCAAACCAAACCAGATGCATTTGTGCTGTTTTCAATATTACAGCGTTCATGATATGATAAGGGTACACAAATCGAGTACAGGTAGTTTGTGCTGTAAAATAGGGGAACAACACTATTAGTTTAGTAACCAGCTAAACCACAGTTAGTAAATGCACATAAGTAATGCAATAAAATTGTCCGTAGTTGTATAATATTTACTAAAGGTACGCTCTTTTTTACTGTGCTTTAATAACTATGATTCCCACAGCTGCCTGATAGTAGCAAGTAAGACGTGTACCAAAGGAAAATAAGTTTAACATACAGGATACTTTATTATTAATCGAGAATGATGATTACTTGGATTAAGTACTAATTTAGTATTATGAAGGTAGGTTTATAGCCTCCAATGACAATGCCAGCATCCTCAACACTTACATTTAATGAAACCGCATTTTCCTTTTATGTGACAATAAATATCCTTTCATCAACTATATACTAGTCTCTACATTGAATTATATAGGACATCATCTCCTGGTCCAAAATAACTGTTCTCAAAGAAATGTTACATCACCAAATTAAGATACAGTTCTGCATAGTATATAAAGTTTTAATTTTATCATCAGAACACAGTAAGTTCTGTTGTATTTGCCACAATTTGATGACTTATGTTGCAACTTAGTCATTACTAACGGGCTCTATTCTTTTTAATACCCTGTAAGTGTGGCCAACTTGGTCATAATATAAAATATGATTCAATTACTATTAAAGAGTTTGAAATACACTCTGCATTAAAGACTGAGCCGAATTTTGGGTTTTATGCTGTTAAAAGCAAATAATATGTAGAATCTCATAGTCAACACTTTAGAAGTGAACAAATTATGTACCTCTATCCATTTACTGTATGCCATTGCTACTTTACGTAACTGTCACACTTAAAGATTTATTATCCTCTAGCCAGACTTCCATTACACAATACAAGTGTACTGTTTAGATAATATTTTTTGGTTTTTATTCGACCAAAGTTGCATAAAATCTGTTTCCTAAAGACGTACAGAATCCGAATGCTAATAATTCACAGCTAAAATGATTCTAGAAAGCTTTTACGTGGTAATTGACGCAAATCGGTAATATCATTTCAAATGTTGTTACTTGAGAACTCATTTAGTATCAGGCACTCCTTAACTAACCTTTATAATACCTTAATCAATCAATTCAGAGTAGGCTATCTTTGATTTTGAGTAAGATTCGTGTAATCGTACTCTAGTAGACGTAATAAATATACAGTTAGAGTTGTAGTACATGTGTACTGTGTACATTGATAAATGGAAGTAATCTTTTATCTGGACACTATCTAGTCGGTTTTACTTATATTTGCCTTTAACATCAGCGGAAGTAGCAATACCGACTAATTACATGTGTGTGGGTACTTCCTCAAATATTTTGTATCATTGGGTGCTGTTTGTTATCGCTTACGGTTATTGCTACTTCAACTGCCTCCAACGTTTACAGTCACAGTTCACACAATTAGCTAGAGGCTCGTAAAAGTTTATTTCAAAATTTAAAATTGCCTTTGACAATAGGACTCAGGAGCAAATCTTCGTAGATATATCATCTATATACCTATGTATTTACAGTTTGCCTTGTCTGCAGTAGACAGTTACATGTCAGGTCAGCCCAAAGACTGTTTATTATGACAATAATAAGAGATATTATAGTTAAGTTAGTAAATATTATGTTAATTGTAATCACTATCTCGATTACATTTAAAATTGCATAGAATTGCAGCAATGCAATGAAGGAAAGGAAACTCCCCACATTACTTTTTGTTTGGTTGTCGACTTGAGTTGACTTGTCAGCATAATGAGTAAAAAGTTGCAATAATATTATGTCTATGAACACATATGCATATTGCAAATATGCATTACATTATTATTTAGTTCTATGCTAGCGATTTCCGACCAAACACCTGTAATATAACGCTGCTTGTGGCTTTAAGTAATAGGAAATTTGAAAACCGACCTCTATTATAGCTATACTAGCTACCATTTAGTAAAGTAAGCAGTTTAATGTCCCAACAATTTAAGAGGAAATAATAGTAAATACAACTTGCATTCTTCTAGTAATGACAAGATTACAATTTTTGACTTGCTAAGCATATTAGGGATATAGCAACGTTATTATGGATAGTGATCTTGAGACACAGGATTACTATATTTTATACACAGTATACACATAAATACACAAGTTCCTTTGCTTTATTAATAATTATTACTAAAACGTGATATAGAAATGAATAAAAACTCGTAGAGTAGAAGTAATCTCATGTAACAGAGAACAGGCCACTTTAGTAAAGCGAATTAAAATTACAGGGAAATGTCCAAGACATGTTGCCCTTAAGTATTACTAACACTTACATTTATGGTTGATAGCATATAAATTGCAACTGTGACTGTAAAACTATCTATATCTACTTACATTATGCTCCTGGTCTGTTAGTGTCATATGAATATTGTTCAGCTTGTTTGTAAGTCACAACGTAATATTTCCATTAAAACAAAGAACAATACACAACTGAGTTATTATATTTAATTACAAGCTTTAAGACACGGATAATTCATGAGAATTAATGCGTACAGGTAGTAAGCCTATATGTATTTAGTAATATATACCTTGCCTTATATTATCTCTGTATGCGATATACGTTTACACTATCTATTTGTCTATTTTGTGCCTATGGGTATTTAACGTGAGTGTGTACTTTACGTAGATCAGGTTATTTGAGTGTGTGAGAAAACTATTATTCCTGCCCTCAATTCAAAACTTTATGAATGTGATGCACGTAAACGTGTAAGTACGTCCATGCTGCTTCTCTGTCAATAGTACATATAATAGCGATAAAGATGTACTGTTATACTGTTCCTAATACCTATCTAGTAGTCTGAGGCTAATCAATGCAAATGAAAATACTAACACATGCAGTTTCTGATATTATTGTAAGTAAGTGTCAAGAGTTATGTAGGTTGAGTTTATTTTGATATCTTTTCGATTTGCGTACCTTTATCACACAGACAGGTAAAGCACAATCTCTCACACATAACACAATTGCTAATCTACCACCACCATACACAACTAAGTAGCATATACTTGCTAATATTGCAGCAATGAGGAACTGTGAAATTACAGTTTCTGTAAATTAAATGAAACGATTCCACACAGTGATATTTTATTATTTGTAATCAGTAAGATCGTATGATGAGATACGATTATAGCTATAGGTAGCTAATTCTTCTATTTTATTACTTTGTTTTAGTGCACAATCCAAACATTTAGGTTACCACCAGAAATATATTATTCTGACGGAAAAATCACTTCAGCTAACTTAGGCATGTTTTAATAGGCAGTAATTAAACGGTTCTGGTTCTATAATCAATTTTGTATTGTTTTGATAAAATCAAGTCCACTAGTTGGTAACAACACAAGCCTACACCATTGAAAGTACACAAAAGCATTTAAATTTTTATTTTTGCAAAGAAACTTAACATATACTTAGTTTTATAGACCTTGAGCATTTTTGTAGCATCATTTAATTGAATGTTGATCTTCAACAGAATGGGATATGTGAATAATTCGATGAAAAATGGTTTGGCACTTGTATACACTGTACCGAACAGTTTGAAAGCTTGAATGTTATTTAGAGAGAAATGAATTTTAATCTTTAATGAGACATGCAGTTGGTAAACATTGTCAAAAATGTTTCACATTCAAGGTCGTAATTAGCATGAGAAAGTGCAAAGCTTTAAATTAATTCGAATTAAACACAATTTTAAATGCCAAAAGGCAAGATTGCAAATTTATCATTTTGTTATGGTCATAAATAGTTCATCACATCACTTGTAATGTGTTTAGTATTGAATTATTTGTGGGTTTAATCATTAGTATCTTTAGTGTATATAATTTAAGTTATCACTTCACATGTTATGAGAAATAAATTTTTGATTGTAGTTTATAAGTTACTATTTTCAGTATTTTCGTAAAAATGTTTCTGAAAATGGATTTACTCGGCTACCTTCAGTATGAAAAGTAATTGCACAATGAGTAGCGGTTGTGGCCAAAGATTATTGTTATTACAGATGCATACCTATACTTATGATATGCTGCTATCATCGTTTAATTTACATTTTTACGCTCTATGAACTTGTGAGTTTCAGTTGGACTAGTAATAGGTACGGATGTATTTATCTGACTGTATCTTCTGCCTTGCTTAAATTTTTAATCGTCAGTAGTATATATTAATGGGGATTTGATCGATTAGGTACTAGAACTTGAAAGTGAACTGCAGCCACATTACAAGGATTGTTGAGTTAGTATATAGGTGGAAATTACAATAAAATATTTTAAGTACATAAGTGAAAGGATAACCCTTAAAAATGTCAAGTTTCTAATTTAATTTCTTGACTGATCTCGTGTTTACAACGCGAACGTTTAATGCTGCAGGCTTCTTTTAGTTAATTAAGCGTCTTAATCGCAAACTCGCAAATGTATCGCATGAACCTAGAAATGCAATGTGTAATTACAGATACAAGGATAATGCTAACGCGCATTTCTAACTAGATTTGGAAACCGACAGGCTTATATATATCACACTGTCTGTTTGGGTGCTTGTCGTCTTTGAATATCATAAACGATTTCAAAAAACGGATTTCAATTTCAATGTCTTATTTTTGGTTAAATATAGCCCATAGATTATACATTTTGCATTTGAACTTTCCCAAAACTGGACATTGACTTTGTTTTAAAAATCTGTAAGAACAATGAACAATATTAAAGCAATTGAAAATGAAGTTTTAAATTGGTACAATATTGCGACTAAGTTTGATTGTAATGTATTTTGTCAAAGTTATAGTTCAGTGTTCAGTCTGCATTGACAAAGATAATCTTTCTTCTTTTAAAATGAATGATCTATTTAATAATTTTTATTTAATACACACAAAAGTGCAAAAAATGCTTTTGCATGGAAATTGTTTATTTTAACTTCTTCAGCATTTTTCATGTACCTATTTATTAGCAATGTACTTTTCTTAAAACATGTAG
>JABASH010001893.1:0-23048 GCA_019776445.1 Tomocerus maximus | reverse complement strand
ATTTTATGTACTACGTAAAGAACTTTAAAACAAAGACGCAATATGAATAAAGATTAAGAAAATAATGTAAAATCTATTGAGATATTAATTATACCTGCCACGATGTTTGCAAATATTGTCATAGTGGCATCGTAAATTGAGTATGCAAATTAATAGACGACAGAGCTTTAGAGAAAAGATTATTGTAGCAATATAAATGAGAAAATTAAGCTTGTGTACCTTATGGAAGGCGTACATATTTGACGAGATCCGATGGTTCGTTTGTACAAAGTTACAGCATTGTGCAAAATGTTCACAATGGGTCCAACAGCGGGTTCCAAAATCCCTGCTTTTCGATCCAAAGTAAAGTCCAGCCATCATAATGATCACAATAAAATACAAAAGCAGATGTAGATTTTCGTAAATTTCAAGAGTCATCCTTATGTGAGTGTAATTAGCATTTAATATAACAGAGAACTATTTTAGCTATATTTGTGAATCCCCTCTGGTCACGCTAATACAGATTATGCTACCTAATTATTTTGTGTAATATCTTTTGTTATCGTTATTAGCGAGAAATATGAAACTAATATTGACGAAGGAAATAATAGTTAATGTTTCTCTACGGAAGCAGTAAATCTTAATTGCCACACAAGAAACTACGATTTCGCAGGCTTCCACTTCAATAATGAACTCAGTTTCATATTACCTACATAAAACTCATAGCAATTGCAAGTAAGGTATAGGTAGTACTCTGAATACATCAAGACGTCGAGTCAGACGAGATGAGTCAGGTCTTATGTACACCCTACACGTTTTCTAAATTGTAAAGCGATCATTGTAAATTCTCATTATGATCTAAACGTAGAATCACTATATTACGATACGTAGTGTAAGCTAAAACTCACATTGGACTCTAAGTTACAAAGCAGATTACTTACATTCGGACTAGATTTTCTTATAACTTATTTTATTCATTCTATAATTACAATAGGTAATGTTTGTAGTCAGTAGCACTCTGTACTTAGTATATAATATTATAGTAAGGAAAGAATATTGTTCTTGGGCACAATGCCCTTGAAATGCAAATGCATGGTATAACCAACACGATACAGTTTTGCATAAATAAATATGCAGCATACATACGAATCAGTCAATGTAAATAATCTATGATGTGCTTCGAAACTATTATATGGTACATACAGCTAATAAAGGGGTTGCTCGCAAGTTTATTTTGTTGTCAGGTACCAATGTAGGATTAGGATTGACCAAAACGAAGGTTTAAGATAGATTTCAAGTCCATACAAGTGAACCTATCAATCAATTAAAGACAATATATATTTTTGCCCGAATTCAAGCTAAAAATTTAGTACGAAAACATGGACTAGTCATAAAACTACAATTACAAAAATGGAAAAAACGACATTACACTTTATCTGACTTTAATGAACCATTTTTATAAATTTAATGCACAAATGTGTTGTTATAGGTATTTATTAAATACAAGATAAAGTCCTTAATGTGGCAAAATTTTGAGAATGTAACAATGAATCAAGTTCACTATTACGGGTGCAATCAACTCAATAAAATGAAAACAAAAATGAGACAACTATTTGAAATAAATTCCCAGTTTTGGCATAACATTTAAGTTAATTTCTTGTGCTAGTGTACATAAATGCGGTGGCGATGCCAAGTCGAATGTACATAAGGTTCAACCTGACTTCCTTGGGCTTGGCTTTAGTTATCCTGTAGTTGTAGGTAGACAATGTAAAATAATAACAAGAGGACCTACGGAAATTGCTGGATATAAATAGGGACAGCGGAAAACTAGGAGCGAACTGAAGCTCACCCTTTTGTTCATGCTTCATTAAAACTTTATACACTGCTTGATTCATCAAATATTAAAATTATGCAAGAGCCCGTTCTATTGTAAAGAGAATTCAATTCTGGAACTTGGTTGTTTAGACTTTAGACTAACGATTAGACTGGTAATCTGCTCCTTTGTTTTACTGAGTCCATTCCTAGCTACGTTATTTAGATCTAGGTACTTTCTTCAGAACGCTCTACTGCATAATAGAAAACAGCACACAACTTACTACACTTCTCGGGGTGGAGCTAAATCCTAGATAAATAATTATTCGTGAACTCAAAATTATCGCTGTTTGCCAAACTAACATTTCTAATAATGTAATCCATAGATGTACCTACGTGTTTACATCTCTTGCCTTTGATTGACTGATTCTAATTAAATGGTTAACCACAGTTTGGAATTCGATTCGTTAATTTCTATGGTAGCTACACGCAAATATTGTACCTTATTTATCTATAGCCTCAGAAGGCCGGCAGAGAAATCTAATTGTAGCAAACTCACCTTTCAGGTACCATAAGAGATTATTCCTGATTTAAAAATAGTAGTCTTCTCCAATAGAAAATACCAATACATTAGTATACAACTTTAATTTGTTTGAATTGGAAATTGGGATGCTGTAATAATTATTTTCAATAATGGCTCTGCTAAAAAGATGTGTTTTCTTAAATATTAATTACTAAGCCCCGAAATAAAAAGCTAGCTCTAGCATGTGGTATAATATTCAGAGGTTTCCTTCAGAACAATGAGTTAGGGTTTTCTGCATGACCTCCATTTCTTTTGACTGCAAGAACTGTAAAATTTGAACTACAATATTCAGACTACTTTCCAGCAAAGTTAACGTAAACGAACCTTCTAAAATACGTTCAAGCAATTCGAAAGTTGAAGGAAAAGGATCCTGTGAATAATTTTATGCTCCCTAAGTTTTAGTTCAAGTTGCAAGTTGCAAGCAGAGTGCAGAACACCTTTCTGTTCTGGTGCTGCGTCGCTCACTTAAGATTAGTGAGTTAAGTTACACCAAAACTTAAATTAGGACTAGCATGCACAGTGGTCTCTCTCTACCAAGAAGCAGGCATTCCAAAACATTTGATTGCCAAGGGTATTTCCATCCAGTACTCAAATACCAACCGAAGGAAACCAAAACCATGGATAAGAAATTCAACCCAAAAACACCAAGATGGTAACCACTGAGAGAATCCCATTGCTCTGCTTTCTTTCGGTAGGCTAAAACTTGCAAGGAATGAAACTTTGGGTGCTTGGGTACCAACAAATATATTACATTGACTTCTTCCTATGATGTTTAATAGCTAAGTAAGCTTTTGGCTTTTGTCATGTCCAGAATTTAATATGATGACAGCATTTCTTTCACATTTGTTTAGTCAAATGTAGACGTTTTAGTAAAAGTAGACAAATACTACTGCTACTCCTATACCAAACTATATTTGAATTATATAAAGTTTGTATAGTAATTTTTGGAATACTATTAATATTTCTATCACACAAATATTAATAACAATATATTTCAAAAACAAATTAATTCTACTATACAGTAAGGATATATTATAGGCAGAAAAGCAACTGATTGGCATATCCTATAATTATTATGCATGTAAAATAGTAGGTACTTATAGTCAAGGCAGGTATCTACATTGTATTTTCTCAACTGCGTACGCTGCCTGACACAATGTGTTATATCTGTGTAAAATCTACCTTTGCACCATATAAAACATATTTATATGACTGCATTACAAATCCAATATGTAGGGAGAATTTTCATCTTCCTTATCCCTGAATTCATTCTTGGGAATAATAAACGACGTTTTTACATCTGCAAGTTGGTAAAGTTAAAGAAAATTTTTACGCTTTTCCTTAGTATTTTTATGTGCTTTGGAATCCGTATTCGTCGTCTTATATTTTATGTACCAAATGTCTAGTTTATTCATTTTCTGTGTTAAACGAGCTGTTAACGCTGTTCATTATAAGTCGTTTACTACCCGTAATCCACTATTAATAAAATCACGGTACAACAACCTTTAATGCTATTCAAATGCGAGTCAGTGAGCTTTTGGAAAAAGAACTCTCCCCGGTAGAAAATTTGAAAGACTGAATTACCATTAGGCAGATGGTTTTGCTGGGTATTTTAATAGAGTCAAGATTTTAAAACACACCGGCGAATGTTCAATCACTCTAATGGCAAACAATATTGCATGTAGTATGTTTTTTCAAAAGTTATTTGGAGCCATGGATAATTTGAGAAAAATGTCCACTATAATTTTTGTAAGGCGGAATTACTGTGAGCTGAGCATCTTCATTTAATGAATAGTTGCTTATCAAAGAGGTAGAACTGCGCTCTCGTCTAATCTCCTTGCCAGACTTAATACAAATTGAGAATAAAAGAAGAATAAAAGAGACATACAGGGGCTACTAAATGCCATTCCTTTCTATACTGGTTTAGGCTTCTTCATTTGCATCTTTTCGTTATATCGTTGATAAAATCTTTTCAAATGAATTCAGGTCGCACTCTTTTCTTTACCATTAGATTTTAGGAACTTGGATTTCCTGCTATAATCCTTAATCCTCTTCAGTGCTATGTGAAGCCGAAATGTTCATTTCTCATCTCTCATTTCAAGTAGATTTAGCATTTGTTATGTCTTAGTCATTGTGCATGGACACATCCCATCCTTAGATATCTCTCATTAAACTGATGCAATCAGATCTTAAGGAACATGATGCTATGCTGGTACATATCTCTGCAATTCAGATAATGTACTACATATTTAATGAACATACGTCACAATAATAAGCCAGAAGTAAAACAAGCTCTCTGTAGGAAATCTATCAATTACAAAAAGATTATATCGAACACAAGTAACTTAGCAAACACTGATAAAATGATAAGCATCTAATCGAAATCCAGCTTGCTTTGTGTATTTATTTTAATAACAAAATCATTATTATCTGGAAAGCAAAAATAATTATTACTAACATCAAAGAAATAACATCAAAGACTTTTATATGAAAATCTACACCAGGTACCCAATAAGTATGTGTAGTAAAATCCAAATTATTAAACCGCTTTAGAGATTTGGAAAGGATTTAAGTTCCTTCGACAATATCTGCAGTAAATTTTAGGAAAGGCAAGCAAATTATCGCGAGAAGGGATGTGTGCGTTTCTACCTCTTAGTCTAGGCATCTACTTAAAAATACATTCTATCATCATTAATGTATAAAACTATTTATGAAATTTGGGAGATAGAGCAATATGTTATATGTATGTTTGGATGGCGTGCCCAAAATACAATGCGCAGTCGCAAATTTAATTTTAATTGCTTTAATTTTATGATTGAAGTAGACTTAATTTGCCTTAGCGGCGAGACTTAGAACAAATTGAAGGGTCCTCGTCCTCCGCTATGCTAACGCAAAACACAAAATATGTTTGGTATTACGTCATAATTCCTATGGAAAAGTGCACAATTCAGAATGCATTTAGTGTCCTGACGATTTGGATATAAAATCGGACAAAAAACAGCAATGAAGCAGTGCTTTGAAAAGTACCTTTTGAAGTACAAACATAGAATGTTATTTTCAGAGAGGTTTAATTTTTTTTCTACCTGCATATGCACCACATACATTACGTACGAAATTTACTTAGAATGTACAGGATGTGTCTATATAAATACACTGAACCAGTAGAAGCTTAGGTATTGAGTGGAAATAGGCAAGGCAACCATAGGCAAAGCAGACTCAGTTTGAAATGAAGTTATGCAATAAACTCCTCACCGGTATGTTACACTCTGGTTAACTTTTTACAGAAGTTACTGGCTTTTAGTCGTCATAATATGCAAACCCAATTCAGCTCAGGACTCTTGAATTAAATAGTAGCACAAATCATGGCAAGTCAAGTGAATAAATCATAAGACGATACGATCTTCTTAATGGAAATCTTAAGGCTGCTCTGCTCACTTCTATCCTGCTTCTGCTCACTTATACTACACGCTCATTCATACGCTCACCAACCATTCCTATATGGACTGCACCGCTTGGATCCCAACCGAACAACTTCTGCATATGCATGGTTTCGAGGGAAATGTTTCTTCTTTCAAAGTGGCAAAATAAAAGTTCCTCTGGGTGGGAAAATGGGAAATGCACTTTGAGATTAATAGCTCTCGATGTAATTTACCATGCCACTTTACTTAAATTTACACTCAAATAAATAAAACTTTCCTAACAGCGCTAAATAAAACTAACGAAAATTAAACCACTATGTACTACCAACCAATTGAACCAATCCTACGTTTCATTTTTCCCACTGCTTCCCATTTACACTGGTGTCCGATAAAATTGAGTTGTTGCAAACGTGAATGATGGGTATCCGAACCAGTGTATAACAGTATGCACTGACTTTCCACTTAGTACTATTTACAATACCATCTTACATGCAGTATAAGGTCACTACAAAGCATACCCGGTTCACATATTCCCATATACCAACGATAATGCGTAAGCACCTGCTCACTCTTTCCTCCAAAAATACCATGGACCCCCATTTCAACTGTTAAGAATAAAGAAGATACCATGCATATCTAGCATGCAAGTATAATATTTCATCCTAATATATAAAAATATTTCTGAAGTTTGGGAGATAAAGCAATATATTTACCTATGGTGCATGTTTGTATGTAAGCATGTTTGGTTGGCGTGACTTAATTCCAATGCTCAAGCGCCTAGTTTACGCAATACTACATGCATAACACTATTATTATGATGGGTACTTTAGCACGCCAAACTTAAGGCTGGCTGGATGCATTTGCAAAATATCGGCAAAAGACTCATCACAACTCTGATGTGAGTGCGCGAAGGAATCCTAAAAATATTATATATAAATCTTCCAATTTTTCTCGAAGGTACATTGTGTTTCAAGAACAATTCACAGACAAGGAAATTGTTTTGAATAAATTATTATTATGAAAGAAAGAAAAAATTACAGAAAGTAGTCATTTCCGATTTTTTCGTTTTAACATACTAAATTAATTCTGGCATTAATTGTTGACAAATATAAAAATAGATATTTCTTATTGATATTTTTCAAAATTTTGAGTTCAAATGAAGATTTTCATAAGTTTAATGGGGTAATTGACAATGACATAGAGTGATTCAATGACTTTTTTCGAAAGGGAAACCGCAAAACAAGTATAATATTGTCTGCTTATAATGTAAAATTGAGCGGTATCCTCTTGTGCGATCCTTTGAGATGGGAAATCCATGTTTTATGGCTATCTTACGTCAACTATTCTTGAAGGTGTGTCATTATTTAGAAAATCGTGAATTACCTGCAGTAGAACCAGCCTTAATATAGGTACTCGTTGAGGCTCTTTAAGTTGAAATTGATGTTTGTGCGGCAGATGCCATTTTCAAAAGCAGTCCATAAACATCGTAATGCACCTAAAGCAAATTGACACTACCTGAGTTGCATGCTATGGCATTTTGCTATTGACATCATTTATTCTGCTACTTTTACTTTGACAGAACATCTTTTCACTTGGAGCTGCATGCCGGCGTTACATTTGCATGCACATGTCCCGTGCCATCATACATGCTGCTACAGAGCTCTACACCCACAGAGTACACAATGGCGAAAGGGTAAATTATTCAAGCCCAGTATACAAAACAAACAGTTGCCTATTTCTCGTCAGTAACTTCTTATTGTTGCACTCTGCCGTTATTTACAGCGTTCAATAAATGCCACATTGGATAAGTTCTCTGTAAGATCATGTATGTGACAATTGGGTCAAAAATTAGTCTTGAAGAACCAACTCTTTGTATGTAACGTATGCATAAATATATTTTCTTCTATTTTAAATTCTATTACTCAAAGAAGTTCCATTGATAGAAATTATTATTTTATTATACTCCTTTCCTCGTTCAGGGACAGAATATGTAATTTAATATTATGTTAGAAGACACGAAAAAGGTATTTAGTATCATGTAGTATGGACAAAGCAAACACCCTTCTTTCCTCTTTGACATTTTAGTTTGTCAGGTAACATGAGACAATTGCAGATTTAGTGAGTTTGATGTTATCGTCCTTGTTCTTTCGTGTCGTGTCTTCATGTGAGCATGCAACGGAAAACATACTGCAGCCTTGTGCGATTACACAATTATTTAGAAGACATACAATAGAGGAGTCATAGCTAAATTGACCAAAGAAGCGTTCATTAACTGTCTTACCAGCCACCCATTTGATAGTAAAAGAACAAGATAAATACGAACCAACTTTTGAAATCACGAATTAAAGATTAATTTCATTCTTCTTATAAAAGCAACGGAGGGAGTAAGAACTCAAAAGCAATCGCTATATATTTGGATTTGTCGTTTGAGGGGCTTAATGCTAATTGCCAACATCATGGTTTTCTTTATCAAGTCAAGTACAGCGATAAAAATAATTATCTGAACATGCAAAAGCACAAAACGTAGACATACTGTTTGTATGTCTACCTATAATAGTAAATCTACCGTTCACAGCAAATATTGAGGTAACAAATAAATTTTACACGTCTGCTGTCGAATAGGAAACATATTTGTGATATCTTGGAAGCGAAATAGTACAATTTGCTTTTACTACCCAAAAATATGTTTCCACTTTAATTCCAATTAAATGTGGAATTACGGCTTTCCTTCGCCAAATGCAATTCATAACATTGGAATTGCCCTGATTATGTAATTGACAACAAACAAATGATAAGAAACTAATAACATACAATAAGACTTCTTTCCATTAGGTAGCCTGAAAGGAATTTTCTCCTTCCCCACTCAAAATTTTTGCATTTAAAAGTTTCTTCCTTCGAAAAATCCTATAAGCCCTAACAAGCACAAAACTTCCGATCGAAAGAAATTTTTCTTTCTTATAAAAACCTGGAAGATGCCGAAGAAATCGACAACGAGAGTGTCAGTACGTGCAAAAAATCTGAGAAAAGCTGATGGGCTGATTTCAAGCTTATCGAAAGATGACAGCAATAATTACTTTCTTCAATAGAGCTACATGTGTTTAATTTATTTGGTGGTTGATGTCTACCCATTTCATGACAATTTTAAACATTTTACTATAATGCAACATTTTCCAGACATTTTATAAGTATTTCAACGGCAGTTTTGCATAGAAGAGAGTCTGGCAATTATTTACATGCTTGCTTCGTTTTATTATATTATGTGCATAGATAACACAGTGGAAGCTTATTGCACTGTATTTTTGTCTAACGGTCTGAAATTCTGTAAATTTCCTATTTATGTTCTAGCATGAGAGATAGTCATTTACACAGACCACTCAGCTCTGGCTCATTTCAAAATGTTTCAGTAACAAACACGTCTTTAATTATTTCCGAGAGAGTGGAAATTGTTGTGCAAGAAAGTCAGACTCGTAGCTTCGCAGTTTAATTTCTACTAAGCAAATGGTGAAACAATTGCGTTTTGAAAAGTGTTTGCTTACCTTTTATTATTGCCTCATCACTTTCTGAAAGCTACATAATAAGCTGAAAGATAAATATGAATGTATATAAGTATGGCAGGATTATGCGTTATACATAATGTTATGTGCCGAGTCTTACTAAGTATACATTGAAAGTTGCAAGGTATACCATTGCAAGTCATATTAGATACGATATGACTGTTTCTTGGGAAAATCGTAAGTAGAAGGTGTCTAATAAGGTAGGAAGCCAGGGAAGTAATACTAGAGACACATGAAAGGACTTCAATCAGCTAAGAATTTTTGGTGGAAAAGAGAAGTTCGTGACAAACAGATATCTGAGAGATGAATTTTTCATGGGCTCGATTGAGGAGAAAGAGGGAGGGAGCCAAACACACAAATGGATATCAGAGAGCATATAGCTTTTGTTTGCTCTTCTATTCTTGCCATTATTATACGATGAATATTGCCTTTCCACTGTTACACTATTTCCAGCAATGTCTCTGCATTTACAGCAGGCACTGAGACACTTTCAGCGACATGTATGTAAGTACCCAGATACGTAACACTAAATTGATAGAAATAAAATGAACTGTAAATACAAGATGCAACATTGTTGTCGTAAACAAACCTAGGGCTCTTTACACGGTGCACTAGATCGCAAGTGGAGGAAAATATCTCTGACAGTTGTTAGGCTCCATCCGAGATGCATACATGTGTCATTTGAGTAAAACAGAACATTGAATTTCTTTTACTCTGTCTAACAACTGCCAACATCGTATCTCTAATGCACTTCTCTTCTCTAGTTTAGAGTTCGGGAATGTATGTAATTTTATGAGGTATACATCTAGGCGTATATTCTCGGTATATATTTACATTTACTGTATAAATAAAATGCGTCCAATGCCATCCACAAAAATAACTGTAGAGTAAAGGTGGATAGATCTAAATTCAAAGTCGCTTTGATGCAATTGTTACCCAATTTAAAAGAGCTAGAAATGAAATGCCCAAAAATACTTTCTTAATGAAGTAAAAGGAATATACAAAAATGAGAATTTACAAATGATGCAATTTCGGAAAGGTCTAAATAAGTTGTATGTGAATGAGATATGAGTAGCTGTTTAGCGAATGGATGTTTGTGTAAAGAAGGATGCGTGGATTAAAGACATAGTCAATAAAAAAAGTTATTAATTTGAAAACTTTTCTACTGCATAACCAAATAATAGAGTGTTGATTACACGAGGAATTCCGCCCACTCATTCTGGAGAGAGATTTATGTGTATGAAGAGTAATATGATAGATCGGCGTGGATCCAAGAAGGATCTTATTACATGCATAGTGCATGGTATACAATTTGTTGTGATTGTTACTTTGATGTTGCATGTTGTCCTAAGAGGTAGTAAATACAAATAGTAGTCGGTAGAATAGAAATAGGCAGTCAGTACAGGTCTGAGATAAGAAATAAGAGCTCCATTGTGAACGAAGACAACTGACAAGCACAAAAGGGAAGTAAGTACACATATGATAAAATGTGCAGAATCTTAACTGTGCATGTTCTGTGTGTGAAAACCTCTTGTTTGTTAGAATGTCTATATGTACAGTGTCATTGTTATTAGTCGGTCTACTATTAGGAACTCCACGGCACGGCTATGTAATAGATACTAAGAAGTTTCCTATGGTGAAAGCACATTTTGGATATTGGTTGTTGGGGCATAGGCCCCCGGATGGTGAATTGAATGGCAAGTATGTATTAGGATTATTACCAGGAAAAGTAGAACAACTATCTTATCAACATGGGAGAATATTCTTCCAATCTTACTATGTCCTTACTTGTGGTTATTAGTTTACGTCTTCTTTCAATCTATACTAATCCTGATGTGTAATCTCTGACTGGATCAGATGGAAAACGCCAGTCACAAATATTCGTCTCATGCATTTATACTGCTCTCTCCTAGCTTTCAATAAGAATTCTGATCAATTTCCAATCCCATTGAACAGACTCCATCCGGGTACAAATATTACCATTCTCCCTCCTCCTACCTGCTACTGCTATATAGTTTAAATGCTAATCTTTAATTCTATTGATATTAGATATGTGACTTTCCCTTCATAAGCACAGGGAATAAGCTGCAAAAACAATGAATTTTGAGAAGGTATACCACGGAAACGTTAACAAAAGACATTTGCGAACTTTAGAGCTCATCCGCCTGCCTGTCTCTTCCTGGGAAATGTTTGTACATTGTACAGAGCGTGGAGAACTGATTTAGTTAAGAACCAGAGGGATTTCACCTTTAATCTCTTTTAATCCATGTGTCTGCATGAGAGGAGAAACATTTCCCACTTACCCAATAGATCCTGCCCAGAACTCATTGCACAACTTTTTGTTGTGGTATCTTTGGATTTGCTCTTGGCCAATGGTCCTTTACTTCCTTTCAATGTCGTTGTGGAAGTTGTGGGAGCAGCGGATTGCGAACCTCGTTGTCCAACTCCTTGTGCTGGAGGATTAGCTTGGTTATTACTCCCAGCTGCTTTTTCAACATCTATTTCTCGACTACAGGGCGTCAAAGAAAGAAACCTATAATCCAAGAAGTCTGTTGACAGAACTTATACACATATAAACTTTTATGCTCCGCACACACATAAACACAACTATTCTTCCAATAGTATCCTACCTGTCCCGACTTAATTTCTGCTTCATACATAATTCAAGTGGTGCCCATAAGAATATTTAGTATTCGTAGCTATTGTAAATTACATTTCTTAAATTCTAGGAAACGTTATTTCACCACTTCATAGGTAAATAAGTGAAACGCTGAAAGTTTTTAATTACTAAATCGGACAAGGGAGCGAGTACACACTACAGATAGGTTCTACAGATATAGAGGACAGATATACTATAGATAGGCACTACTTTTTCTTGATATTTTCCATCATAGGAACTTTAATCCAAGCGAAATTTCAAAGCAATTGCTTTCTTGGCTAAGTTAGCAAATTCTTAATAAGTACCTCTTAATTAAATTCTAATCTTCAGACAATTGGATCAAGTTTCACAAGAATATGTATTTCATGCCCTGAGGTAACATGAGACGAGACGTACCTATCCGCTGTCAATCGATGAACAATACAGACATCCACTATTTTGTTCATCGCCACCATTGCAGTATATTGAAGAGGATGTGGACCCGTAGCAAATAATAAACATGCTTTACTCAGAACACATAATACATCAGACAAATATTTTTTGGGCTCTTCTCTTGTTGAGTGACACTGAACAGCAACCTAAAAACACAAAATATTTTAAAATATCTTATAAAAATCTACATGAAATGATAATACCACTATACAGGGTGTGATATTGATATTTTGTGATATTCTCTCAGGCGGTTGTATTACTTTCACATTGACAATCCTTTACCATACCAAACGTATTTAAAAGTTTTTCATGCTTTATGCTACTTCAGTAAATGTAAATCAAAGCTTCATTTTATGCTTAGGACTGAAAAATATATCATAAGTAAGTAGTGTACACGGTGGAAAGACCAAACGAGATACTATTTAATATACATATTGAAAGTTCTATGAAAGCGGAAGACCTTGTAGATTCTCGACTAAGTTTTGCTGCCCCAGATTATAAAATTATAACTGGCAATTTAGACAAAGTGAGTGAATGATTCTAATTGTTGCTAGTAACAAAATGCTTCTACATAGATAGTCATATGTACCTAAATATTAAAGAGGATAAAGCCAGAGCGCACTTGTGCACTTTGTAATTAAATATTATCAAGAGTGTAGGATATTTACCGAAACTAAAGTGTGAAGAAGGCCTGATAGACACTGATGAGGATCGTTTGGAACATCTGTGGTTGGAGGAACTTGCTGAAACCGTTTTAAAAGTGACTGACAATGAAGAACCAAACCCTGGAGAACGTCATCAAGGCACTCTTCGTTCGTGCCCACAGATTTGAGTGTAAGAAGACATCGTGCCAGCTCAGACCACTCCATTTTTACAGGATCTGCAGAATAACATTTTCAGATATCAAAAATGAAGTGGATTAATGAATGCGGATACTTAATTATCTATTGTTTAATGCATTTTGAAATCAATACTACAAGAGTTTCACTCTCAAGTCTATTCTGGCAAAGGAAATTCTCAACGCTAACTTTCTTTACTGTTACTATTTATGTATTTATTCTACACATTTATGCATCTAATAATGCTAATACATTAAATGTGTGGAAGAAATGTAATTTTTAGGTTCACAATCGCATTGGAATGGGAACAATGCAGCAATAATATGTAATATTAACTTGGATAGAATAACTTATTAACTAACTTATACTAATTAACTTATTCTAAATAAATATAAGCTAACCTACTTCTAAAGAATATCTAGAATTATTAGGAATGACCATGATTATAACATTTACCTTGCTCTGTGTGCTGTTTACCAGCCTTTTCTTTGCGCTTCTTTAATTTCTTTTTTGACTCAGCCACCTCTTCAGTAACACTCTGAAATTTTAAGAATAACAAAATAGTAATTAGTGCAGTATTACTAAACGATGGAAACTAAATTTGTTTAGAATTCTTGACCAACGGTGTAATCATTCCCATATTCTATTATTCAAGCATGTATAACACACCATGTAATGTAATTCTTGAATGAAGCTTGTAGTTCATTTACTTTATACTTGATTACTTTACTTTAAGAATGTCATGATCCATGGTGTAAAAATAGAGTTATTGCCAACGTAATATTTCTGGAATGGTATCGATTAAAATTAATAAGTAACAGACAGCTGCACAAATGTATCGTTCGATTGCACTCAAAATTAATAAAACGAATCGTCCTTTGCTGCGTTTGATATCATATTAAAAAGGACAAATATGAAATGTATAATAGAATTCAAACTGGAATTAAAGTTGAGTCAAGCCGTTGCTACTGTGTCATACTTAAAATATGAAGACGTTGCAACTTCAAAAGTGGAACTATGAAGTTTAGTATTAAAATGTTTCTTCCAGATGAATATCATTTCTCAAATGGAGCTGTCAGTGGAACGGAAAGACGTTGAAATGAATAAATTGAAAAGAAACTCTCATCCTCACCAGAAGACACAATATGGCACAAGACTATAAAAGTGTTCCGGATAAATGAAATGCATATCTGCCCACTTATACTAAAATCTTATTGTACATCTTGTAGTTTTGTGTGGTGTATATGTAAATGCAGCAGTAGACAAATACTAACGAAAAATGTGCGACGAATTTTGGGTGATACGATTATTTTTTATATCTGCCTATAAGCCAATCTGTAAAAATATCAAGATTGGTTATTATTAGTTGCGTACTTACACATGCATTATTCGTGTGAATAAGAAATAAAGCTGGGTCAACCCTAGTCGCATTTCGATTAAGGCATATTGAAAGTTCTATAGGGAATTTCTGAGTTTATTAGTTAGCATAATATTATTGCAAAGAAGCTAGAACATGGAAGTAACTATTAGTTGTAGTTATTTGGATTAAAGTCTACCTATAGTAAATAGTTGAACAGAATTATAGAAAATCTAAAAATTAAATACTTGCCAATCAAAAAGTTTATGAATACAGACAAGTTATAACTACCTTTTATTATTTATCTTTTTAGAATGCCAATTTTTGATTTGGGAATTTATTTTCGTAACAAATTATAAGACATGCACGTTAGGCTCATTGTTTTAGTTGTAATTAACTTGTGATGCATTTACAAAGTAGAAACTGACAAGTTTATATCCAGAAGTAATTGATTTTCTTGGCCTGCATTCTACTGGTACTTAACCCAACTAAATTTTCATACTTTAAAGTATGCAAAGTACATAACGACGTATATTTTAAGAACTAATTAACTGACACTCTTTAAATAAATTAGTTAGAAACATACTAATCAAATTCATTGACATAATATCGTCAAAAATAATTTTTGATTGCATAATTTTCGTGTGAATTAACGAAACTAGTTATTTAGCAACACCATACAATTATATAACCCAAACTTTCTAATTATTTCCATCCCGAGAGCTGGGAATTAAATTATACTATTTCGAGAAAAGTTTCCGAGCGAGTCTCTAGCGTAACATGAATGCCCAACTATTCTCATTTGGTACTTATACTTGCTTTTAGTGCTAAGTAGTAGGATTTGTTCCACGTCAAGACATTACCAAATGTTCAGCTATAAATAGCAATTACCACACACACTTTAGCAGAATAAAAACACATGCTAAAGTGTAACTGAAAAGAATATTTCAAAAGGACTCTGAGTAGACACCTGGGAAAGTTACTAAGTAAACATATTGCGATGGAAATAATGTATTGCGTAATTGAGGATATTATATAGCTGATACCATTTTGAAACCTATATAAAAAATACGTCAAAATTGATTGAATAAAATGTCGAACTTGTTACACGCGTAATGTAGTAAGTGGGAAAATTACATGTTCAAACTATTTGCTCCTCCTAACGTCCTCTAACTCTTTTTCACCACACACTTAATCACCTAATGAAAACATCTTTCAAATTGTTATTGCATTTCTGGACCACTGCCCAAAGTAATGTTTTGACAAGAATATCAAATAGAGAAGATGGCATGTTGCAAAAATGCAGATTTTGCGACTAATTATAAGTACCTGTTTGGGGGCACGCTGAGAAGGTCCAGAAGAAGTCCCTGGAGTTGGTCCCTCGTTTCCAGTCGTTGGTATCTCATGAATTGCAGTCTGGTCCCCTGGCTGGTTTTTACCCGTGAGCTTTTGCGCGTTACCCCTGGAGTCACTGCCGCCTTTTTCTCTGTGGTGCCGAGCTTCGTGCAATTTCTTGAAAAGGCGGCTGGAGCGGGAGCCTGTCTCCCGGGTCCCTCCTGTAATAATTACAATGACCCAAAACTCTATTATTCTTTCGTCTTTGATTTCTTGGTGGAGAAAGTTGCGAGTTCATTAGCCATTAGGAGGTTAATAGAGTTTAGAAAGGCTATCTAGGCAATAAATCTTGAACATCTTGGTAGAAAAAAGTTTTTATACTGAGAGAGATAGGAAAAATGTATATAAAAGACATGTCTTATTATTTAATGACGAGTACTGGCTACAGTTGCCGTTTAACACATTTTCCTCTGCTTGTCTACATCACCACTACTTCCATTATTTCCTATAAAACACGACAGAACTTTTTACGAGAATGGGATAAACGTATCGTAAGTCCACTAATATGATTTAACGACTTCAAAACATCCTGTAACTTACATGTTTCAAAATTGCAACTTTGAAATTTGGATTTTGTTTAATTGAGGACAATGTAAAACTGTCTGAAGGAAATACTTAAAAATTCCTTAATAATTTGAATAAAAAATTTCGATTTATATTCGCGATAAAAAAGATTGCAAAAGTTAATATATACAAGTTATAAGTTAATACTTAATATAGTTCTTCGTGTCCACACTTAGACTTATACTTTCCGCAACCAGATTTCTAAAATTTTCTATGGTTCATCTACAATAATTCTACTTCCGGTGGCTTTAGTGTTTCTGAAGTGAAAAAAGAGCCGGTCGATAATTGGTTGAGAATTGTTAGGAGTAAATGTGATTAGTATGTATATATGTGTGTTTGGTTTTGTATCGTAGTTGTGCAGCTGCAACAGATGTGTATCGAAAAACAAGAATGCAAGAAAACAGTAAGAGTTTCGCAAATCGATTTATAAGCTCTTTACGGTCGGAATATGTAATCCCACCCTTGTATACCCAAATGATTGTCAATTTCTGTAGAGAACGTATATAGCGTGTGAAGGGAGGCATGCATGAGCACATAATATTCCATGGCCATTGCATTGGTTAAGGATGAGATCGATACGGGGAATAATGGATAGAAGAAAGTGCAACAACTGACTGAGAGTGGAGGTCAGAGGAGCTCATAATACACTTTGTTTGGTTCACTGGACTATAAAGACATAAACGAGTAAAAACAGGGTTACTTACGTGTACGCGTATGTATATGTGATGTGGTTGGGCTTAACGTGAGACATTATAACTCCCTGCCTCATAAGTAAGACATTATCATGGCAGTAATGCATAGGCAAAAAAAATTAATACAAAGCAACTATAATATTTGCAATTTGGTATGGTGGACATAGTGAGTGGGCAATGAGCAAGTGGGCTGGCTGAATGTGTCGGTGCCAGGGCCATAGCTTTTTGTTTGCAGTCTGTTATTGCGGATGGGCAGAGGATGCCTCGAGTTGCAGAGATGGGCGAGTGAACATGTCATGTCGTGTCTTGTAGTACGACGCTGATAAGAGTGAATATGAGTTGTGAGAGGGCATTTGTGACAGAAGAGCGGGAAGTCGGGGGGAGGGAGATATTAAAAGAGATCACCTTGTTCGGAGTGGTCAGTCATGTGAGCAGCATCTTCAAGAACGAGGCCAAGCCAGCAGTCGGCTACGAGTTGTTTCTGAAGACGCGCGATCGGCGGCAAGAGGTCAAGGGGTGAGATTCCCCGTTCATTGCGCGCAGTGATTTTCGACCCGCCTTCCATCAAATCAAGAATCGGATCCCATGGGGTTGGTGACTGTATTACGGCCAAGTGAAGAGGAGTATTGCCAAGAGAGTCCTGGAATCATTTTTGGCATGTTGAGCTATTAATCGATCTTCCTCTAGTCTAAACTCACGACTGAGATAAAGTACACATAACTCTTAAACTCATGTACTCTGCCTCGCCTTGTCTTTCTCCTACTTACTTACCTATACTTTCTCTCTGTCTGCTTTCTCCTCCGAGTCTCAAGACAGTCGCTAGCAAGCAACAGCAAACAACCAGCTATACTTAATAGTGTAGATCACTCCTGTCCATGCACTAGGCTACTATCTCTACACTCACATTGTGACTTTCACTGCCTTTCCCTCTACTTACATTAAATAGATATTCCTACTATAGTGTGCCTACTGTAATGAAATGTTGAGATAAAATTATGTCTGAGTGTAAGTGTGTAACTTGTGTAACATCTGGGCACTCCTATAGGCATTAAGTACTGTTATATATCCATGTAGACCTAGGATAAGATTAGTCGGCACTACCTACTCACTTACTTAACCAACCACAATAGACTCCACAATAAAAATTGCTCTACTTATACACTTCTCTAACAGAGTCGTAATATTATTATGTAGGTAAGTGAAGTGTAGTAGCGTCTAGTGCATGCACTAATGGATGTTTTGTAATAATAATAAGGAACATCCTATACATATTGCATTATAGCTAACTGAGCTCTACTGTGTGGAGAAAAACAAACATTTACAACTGACGTTATTGATGTGTACTAGTGTGTGCTGTAGTATGTGGCCATGGCTAGTGTATTTGTATCTGTAACCGCAACAATAGAGGTCGACAGATAAAAATCCCCGTTTCTATGTCATATTTATCTCTCTGTGTACCTATGTCTATAAAACTATAGCACTAAAACAGTTACAAATTACGGACTAGAAGTTACTACAGTTTTTTTCCATTTTATCGACCTTTAGACTCATGCAATGATAATACAGCTCCCTTATAATGGCTTTCCTCCAGCTAATGTCGGCTTAATATCTAACTTTCACATTGAGACCCACGCGCCCATACACTCCTTCGACATTTCCCTTCCGCAATTTTCTCATTACTTACTGAATAAATGACCACGACTGCTCTACTACATCAATACAATAAATAGGCTCTTCCTACAGTTCCCTCACATCAAACTAAGCTACAGATTTGTCGGAGATTATTGAGATTACTCGCAAATCGTAAAAAGACTACATAGACAATATCTTTGTGGGCATGTCACACCTTTCAAACTTCATTAATGTCCTTAATAATTAATTTGGATGGTAGTAACTTAATTTTGGGATGTTTTACACTAAGTCTTGAAGGTGTGGGGATACATTATCTGTTTAGTATGTAGCTCAAGACATATCCTGCTGTTTCCTCAGATGAGTTTGTACACACAGAGATAGTGGATACGCATTATTTTGGTAAGCGGGTGTGTTTCGGTAGTTAGGTCAGCAGTATATGAGAGACAGAGAGATAATGGATGCAAAGTACAAGGCTGAGAGAACATGTAAACAAGAGGTTTGTGACTGGGAGGACGAAAGAAGCTAAGCCGCTCATGTGGAAAAGGAGCTTATGTATTCAAATGAGACGGCGATGGGTCGGGAGGGTTATTATGTCACTTACGATGGTGTTAACTTTGGCTCCGTACTGAAGCAGAAGAGCAACTGGAGTGGAGCGTCCACGACAGGCCGCGAGAAACAACGGCGGAAGCGTCATCAGATGCGGGGAAGTGTAATGTTCGGCGAAAGTGATCTCACGACCTCGAGGCTCCACCGCCACAACCAATAATCCCTTACAGATCGAAGGATTCACACTCATGGGCTTCCTCAACATTGACTCTGAGCCGATGGAAACATCTGACAAGGAGCATGATGAGTAGGAAACACTCCTTTCCGATCTTCGACGACCATGAGCAGCCAATAGAGAGGAAAAACTCAAATCCTTCCCTTCAAAATCGTATTGATCTTCGTCTGTGACAAAACAAATCACCAACAAAACAATTCAGACCTCTTCTGCATTCATTAGCCCATGATTGAATTGCAGATAAGTACGTAATCTTTTTACATCTACCAAATCACTAATGCTAATGCATCCAATTTCCCTAAACCACTCAATTGTAGTAGTTAGGTACTCAAATATTCTTTTAATACATACGCTAGTCAGCAGATACAGGCTAATTACACTTATGGTGGAATAGTATCTACATAAATATGAGCAAAGAAGCTAAGCCGTCTTTTTTGTATAATGTACGGTACAAAATTAAAGATTCAGAACGTGCCTTAATTTATTTTAAACAGGTTCTGCCAACAAAGAGCTCCTCAAGCCTAATTGTCAATCATCGCAAAGTAATAGTCATGGAGCATTTAATTACTTAGAGTAGCTATGTGTATCTGTAGCTCCTGTGTTCCATACCGCTAAAAATGTTTTCCATGGTCCGTTTCATTAACTTCATTTTTCACAAGTAGCTACACTTTATTAATATTAAAACACTCATCTATCACGGCATTTCTGTTCACCAAAGACCCAAAACATGTCTACCTCTCCAGAAAAGCTTTTACCTTTCAACAAAATCATATGTAACGTCTTTTGTGAAGGAGATTGAGTAGAAACTTTGGAACTACTCCAAGCAGTAACTTACTTGAATTATTCTGCTTCTTCCGGTAAATAGACCATTTCCCCTAAACTATGAACAAATTGCTAATTATTCTTTGTAATAAATTGCTATCTTAATAATTATGTTTCGTCGTACAATAAATTACCCAATTCCCAAGAAGCTTCAATTAAGGTCTGTTATCTAGAATGTACAAACTGTTTTCAAAGGAAACACATGAAGTGCTACATATAGTATATGTATGCGTCAATTGACAATGTACACTGAGACAAGGAAATAATATAATTTCTCTAACCTACATCTTTAATTGCTATCAAATTATAAATCAAAACCTAAAGTTTCATTTATCTTTTTACATTGTTTTTAATATGTATTTTACGTCAACCTTGGGTGCGCGGGAGTTGACACTGGGTAGTCACTACAATTTAGTCAACACTCCTAAAATCTAGTAAAATAAGTACAAGACATAAATCCTCATATGACAATATTTCACAACCAAAGGAGTTCATTGTACTTTCTCTTAGGTAACTCCTTAGCAAACTTTCCCTGACCTTTCAACAAAATTTTAATCAACGTGAAAGAAATTTTGGTGTGGTGAAAGTTGGGAAAAGTTTCATATTGCGTTTTCATATGACAAGAGAAAGTACCATGAGCACCTTTGGTTGGGACATATTGTGCTGCATGTCCATCGATTACTTCCGGGATGCTTACGACTGAACAAAGTATTGTTATGAAAGGAAACAACAATCTAGCCCTTTCTGTCAATCTCCCTCGAAACTAACACGTGCCAAATTTTTTGAAACATTATATTTACGTAGGAAACATTATTTTACTATATGAAAATTGTTTAGCATGCTTTAAATAAGTTTTTATATAAATATAGTGTTCAATGATTTGGTAGTATTTGAATGATTAAATAATAATATTGTTGAATACAGTACTTGACCAATTCTATGGTTAGCTACTAGCTAAACTAAGTAACTTTGTGGTAAAAATGTAAGACTTCAACATCCCAAGTTCAAATATTTGAGTTTGTAAGTACAATCTCTACTTCTGACAGCATTTATTAAGCAGTAAGTATTCCCTAGGATATATCAATTTCGGTATATTTTTGAAACAATCCACAAATACTGAAGTTACTAGAAAAAGCTTGTGTCTACTTAATTTGGGCTCATTAAACGATAGATAAAGCCTCAATTCACCATAAGGGAGCGTCTATATACTACGAGGACCGCTTAGGGTGTGTGGAGGTCGTAAAATATCCAAATCTTTCGGGTGGTGGGAGGGTCGGCGCGTGTGACTGAAAGTTCTCACGCGACTCAAAGGGGTGGTTGGTCTAAAACGGGGAAAATGGTCTTCGTAATACGCGGAGGCTCCCTAACCGTGAGGAAATGAATTATATCAACTCAACAGTTTATCTGTAGCACTTGAGACGCCCTCTTGAAACGGGTTAAGCTTGCTTGACTGGTTTTATTGCACCAATAATAAGTGCCACTGCTAGGAATTAATTTATGCTTCTTACTTGCTCTCACCACAGAAACGTTGCTAGCTGCCAATTATCTCGAGTATTAAATTAAATAAACCTGTCAGTTTATCGACAACCTTTTATGAGATACTGGAGAAGGAAATCGTAAATTGGTGTGTCTACGCTTATGCAGGCAAAGCTTTCAGACAGGAAAAATGTAAACACCTGTCTCTAGTACTTTGTTCCTGATAAAAACCTGGATAGGTATTTTCTGATATAACGCCTAAGCTAAATGTTTCCACAAGAATTAATATCTACCAACTGTATAGATATAATCTACATAAATGCATCAACGAGTAACATTGGAGAAACAGTTCGTATGCATATAATATCTCACTCATTCAAGTAATTTGAACGAGTTTTTGTTTTTCTTCGTTGGAGAGCTGCTTGAGAAAATAATTAAAAATACAGAGGTATCATGCTACCTTATATCTGCTATAGTAGCTTCACAAACTCAGTATCATAAAAAATGAGGCACTAAAAGTTTCTTACCGTAAAATGCCATAAATAGTAGGAACAAAACTTTTTTTGTTTTTCACTTTGACATTCTTGGTGTATAAAACATTATCTAGCAAAAATTTAAATTTTCACAAGTAAATTTTCATGCAAGGTTACTTGGTATAAAAGTACCCTAAAATTGAAATGAGCGGAAAAACTTTTCCGCAGCTCCAGTGGGGGTTTCGAGCACGAAAAACATATAATAAGTCGAAATGATTGATAATATCTGTATGTGTTATTTTTGGGAGTTTTAAAAAATTGTTAGCAGCATCAGGATGGATTTATTCGTCAAAAACGAATGCAAATGGAAATTGTTTTTTATCCACAAATTGAAATCCAAGTCGTAGCAATTAAGGTAAGGTATACTCGAGTTCCCTGTAAACTTTGGCAAATTTAATATACTTTTAAAATTTTAACGATTAATTTTTTAATTTTTGTTTTGAAGTTTATGTTTTCTTAACTAACTGTAAATTACTGGTGTAGAAGCAGAGTGTTCCTATTTAGGGCATCAAGTCCTAA
>JABASH010001892.1:0-23048 GCA_019776445.1 Tomocerus maximus | reverse complement strand
TAAGGAGTCAAATCAAGGGAGGAATCCTTCTCTAGTGTATATAACATAGATGGATAGAGTATAGAGGAATGAAAAATAACTTGACAATGTTCTTTATTTCTCTTTCAGTTAAATGCACTTGTGGCTAAAACACTCGCATAGACTCAATAGTATGTGCATTGGTGTATTATTAGTACTCTAAAGGTTTGTGTACTTAATGGTCGTGTTTTTAGCTGGGACTAATACCAGACTAATACTACTATTTGTATTAGGTATGGTACTTAGTGTAGTGACAACAAAAAACTGATGGAGGGAATGTGTGCTTAGCTTAGCGTGATAGTATAATTGTGTTTACTTTTCCTGACTCACCTCATCTCGTTTTTTGTGAGCATAAAGGGGTAGACGGAACTTGACACTCAAGTAAAGGGTAAAGTAAAATATTTGTGTCAGGTCAATGTTCTTTTTAAAAATAGTCTCTCATGTTCACTAAAACACTCATACTACGCATTCCTGGTTGTGCAAGTGCACTACAAACTCGGAGATGTGCACGTTGAGCCGGGACTTTCTCTTTTAGCTTTATTATTACTACAGACAGACAACTTTGTTGCCGAGTCTCTTGAACTTTTCAGAGTGCAGTTAGAATTCGTTGTTTTATTACTCCCCTCCCAGCATCAACAGACTAAGTTCACCCATTTCAAACGGCTACTACTACTTGCAGTAGGTGAGTTATAAATAATTCGATTAGCAAAAGGAGAGTAGTCCTCAGCAGTTTCCTCAGTCTCTTCCAACCACTCATTCCCTCCACTCCAAATATTTAGTTTTAGTCTGCAGAGCATGTGAGAGTTAGACTCGCATCGGAAGTGTATTGTATTTCATGTTTTTTGTTTTTTCGTCGGACTAATTTAGTTTTTGCGTCGGACTGGTCAGAGTGATTAGGAGTGTGTGATGTTAGTGGAGGGATAAGAAATAAGGTACATTTGGACTGCAGGGAATTCTCATTTATTATTGCAACTGAACAAGTAGAGTGTGTGTCCCTATGCAGTGAGTAGACGGAAGAGGGAAGTTATAGAGTCGGATAGGAAGTTTTGAGTGTTTTGTCGTCCACGGGTCGTCCCCAAGGATTTTTCGGACTTTTTGAGTTGAGTGGATTCAGTGCATGGAGTGCACTGGCACTGAAGTAAATGAATACCCAGGAAGAAGTCGTGGATTCTGTCGGTCTGTGAGTCAAAGCGATAAATTCTAACCCCTTTTGTGAACCAGGAACCTACAAGAGCATGTTCCCTACTTATCTCTTACTTACCCGCACTCCCTGTCATTCTAAATATATATTACCTCAGATGAGATGCAGATAGCTGAACAAGAGATAATAAGTTGTGGTGCTGCTGGACTAACGAAGACCAGTATACTCACAGAGGAGTATATTGTATACTTGGTTGTTGAGAGAAAGAAAAGAGACAGCCGGGAGTCGCACGTGCTCCGGGTCGAAAGACACTCCTGAACTTCACGCCCCGTCATGATTGACGCTCTTCTTCTCTCTTTCTTGGTCACTAGAAAAAGGCTAATGATGCGTAATTTACTATGGTCAGATGCTTTTCCTTCTTCCTCCTCTTTAACTACTCATCCCCAACCAATTCCGCATTGCTCCTCTCCACGTACTACTCAAATCCCCATTTCTTTCTACTGTTTTGCCACGACGGGTACGTACATACATAGTTTGATCATGCCTAGTTCTTCCAAACTGGAACTTTACACACTGCGCTCTGTGTCTAAATCAACATGCTATACATTCAGTAAAAAATTCATAGTATTATCCAAAATTATGCCTGTCTGTGCACAAATTAGATTCTTTAGAATACCATGTATTTACGATGTGTGCCATTTCCAATTTGGAATTCGGAAAGCTGGAAATTACATAAGTTCATATCGTACATACGGATAATGTGGAATGGCCATGGACCTCAAAAAAATGAATCGAACAGATGAAAGAAATCGGAGATGATGCCAAGGGGCACAAAAAGCAGGAAGGCGTTTTTATTGTTTTACTATGAAATGTGTGCCTGTTTTGATAATCTTAGTTGGACAGAACAAGGGATTCTACATTCGTGCTCATTATGAAAATAGTGCAGCAAGGACTTAAAGGTCTTTTTGTAGCTAGGATTTCCAGGAAAAGGTTTCCGTTTCACATGTTGTA
The DNA here is from genome assembly GCA_019776445.1 of Tomocerus maximus. Taxonomy (NCBI): domain Eukaryota; kingdom Metazoa; phylum Arthropoda; class Collembola; order Entomobryomorpha; family Tomoceridae; genus Tomocerus; species Tomocerus maximus. Next base: position 20,878 of record JABASH010001892.1, on the reverse strand, counting down.
GGGTTTTTTACTGAATTTGACACTCGTCTTGGCTAAACCTGTCATAAGACTTACTTAGCCTTTAAGACAATATGTCATGTTTAAGAAACAAAACTACAACAAAATGCTGCACTTCTTTGTCATTATTTCCTATTGCGCAACTTTGGCCATGAGGGAGAATTAACGCATTAATGCCTTAGAAAATACTGTTTGTATTCATATTATGGTCATTCCTGGTGGCCTAGTTTTCTTTATCCACAGTAAAATATTTTATTATGGACCAAAAGCACTGGGAATCGTAGATAAGTTAGAAATGTTCCAAATACTGAATAAGAGGTAGAAATCCACAATTTTAGTCTTTCAGAATGTTTCACAATGAATTGCAAGTTGCAACTCGTTTACTACGGAGTGAATGCCTTTTAATGAATTGAGTCTTAACTAGAAAAATGTAACAAAGGATCTAAGAAAAGGGTCAATGAGAGAGAAAAACGGCAAAATTTGTTAACCTCCCCATTGCAGGAGGAAAAGAGCGAAAAGTTGGTAGTTAGGTAAAATGTAAAAAGGCAGCTGGTTCTTTGGGTTAGAAAAGTGGACGGTAGTTGAGAACATTAACAAACTGACCATTTGGTGGCCACATTTTTAACGAATGATTGAAATGAATAGAAAACGGCAGGCGTAGTGGAGTCCGGTGAAGGCAACTAAATAGAGCATAATAGAAAGTACACGCATACTAAGTAGAACGAGTATAATGCAATGGCTACTATTATCCCTATAGAGCCAGTGGAACGATATATTTCTCCGGGCTGTCAGACACAATAGAAAAGTGCTTCCTGAAAATGTGAGGAGAATGAACACTATCCTTTACTTTACCTCCCACCCACTCTCATATATCATTACATTGCACACCAAGCAGTTAAATACGGCTCTAACTCAAATCTGTCTTTTTTCAGGTCAATTCTTTGCTCTCGTCTTACACTCTGTTTTTTCTTTGCCCTCTTCTCCATCCATCCGATGATCAATGCTAGATCGCTTCTTCACGACTTGTCTTTTCCTTTTCGGTGTCATACTACAAAATGTCACGAAGTGAACGAACATTCTCTAGTATATCGTAACCTCGCCAAGACTTTCTTACATTTTCCTTTTTTACTGGTAATGTGTGTGGGTTGGTCTGCTCTCCTTTCATGGAATTCCTCGAAATACACAAAGTCATAGAGATCTCTGGGCTTTTGACTTTTTTAACGGCTTGAATGGAGAAGAAAGCCGATTTTTTACTCCAAACTTGAAAAATCAGGTCTTTCCTCATCCTTCATTTTTCTATTGAGTTAATACTTATGCATGGTGCCTAAGGTTGCATCATGTGTACTCTACAAAACCCGAACTTACACTGAGAGAAGTACTTTACACTTTACTTCGTTAGGGACTATTTTTTGTCAACTTCACAGGAAATCATAGATCATCCTTCCTAAAGATTTCATTCTCGCTTTCAATGAAAATGACAGGTTTTTACTAATTGTATGCATTCTTTAGTATATAATTCCATTTTTGGTAAAGATACAAATGCAAAAGCTGCTGCAGTTCAACATTTTGTCATCATTACCATTTCTGATGACAGAGAGATCATTCGCAGTAATGTGGAGCATTAGTCTTTTTGTTCTGATTCGTAGCAAAGTAAATGCATCCATGTTGATGAAGATATAGTAGTATTGGTAATCATACACCTACATTATTAGTTGAAGGTACAATGTAAAAGAACATTATCGAGATAGAAGCTAAATAAATATTAGTTAGGCTTTGTTATTAGTGTATAGGGAGCCAATGTCAGTTCGGCTCATCTCGGTTGGCTTCCTTGTGCGTATTGCATGTCGGTGTAAGATTGCATTTCGGAGGAAAGCAGTCTCTAAAGGCCAATCTGAATAACAGTAATGGTAGTCAAGCCTGTGACTGTGAATGTCTAGAGAGGGGGTTGATCCATATTGATCTTGATACAGCATGATGTGTTGAAAAAGGGTTTGATTTATTTGCAGATTGAGTTCTGTAGATCTGAGTCTATATTTGTAGTGTGGATGATGATAGTTAGACTTGGCATGGCCTTTTGGCCGTAGGTCACCCCTAGACATGGATCCAATCCCTTCATGTTAGTTTTCATACATTAATACTGACAGACTAGTTAGAACAATAAGTACAAAGTTCGGTTCAGTCCCCAACTTCAGATTTAAATGACGGATGTGGACACACGGCACGACCGATGACTCATTTCTCCATCCATTTTAATGTCAATTTCATATTTAGCCTCAATCCTTATTTATTTACTTCTTTATAGATAGATGGATGAATGGATACTATATGAACAACCAAGACAGAAGTTTAACCACTGAGTACTATGATTATAATTTATTTTACTTTCTGTACTATAGTACATTCACAACAGCTTGTACTTTATACTACTTCGCATCCCCCAATTACTACAATGGAGAACATTAGTCTCTCCACACCATAATGCTCTACTTTATGTTTGTTGTCCAAGGCAATCGGAGCATAGAGCACTGGATTTTTCCTGTTTCACAATTTTATAAAATAAAAATGAATTCTGGTTCGGGGTAGTATTTTAGCGCGACAGATTTTATAATTATATAGTAGAACATAAATTATTGAAGTAAGTTGCCGGATTTTGATGGGTAATGTATTATAGACAAACATTGGACAAAAGAATTAGAAATCGTGTTAAACTATAGGATGTCTAAAATAGATTGGGTATAGTTTAGACTCTCGGAAGACATGGGAGTTGTATAAAACAGAAAGTGATTCTGTTGTTATACTAGTAGAAAGAACAGATGAGATAATCATTTATGTTTTTCTGTATCGTGAATAGGGAAGGCTCTGATGGTAGTTCAGTCAGAAATAGTGCAGTTGCAGGGTTTGTTTAACGCGGCCAGTGGTCATTCAATGCAGCAACTATAATTTGGAGGACATCAACTGACCCTTCTCTTTACCATTTTCTCTCTCCGATTTTTCCCTATTTGTTTTATTGCATAGGAGAGCTGAGCTGAATATAGTATTAGTTGATAGTGGAGAACAAACGAGCTGACTGAGGGTGACTGAGAAAAATAACTGCTTTTTGTTCTATTTTTGACCCCGAGAATTTTCATGTGAATGAATTGAATAGAATGGAGGAGACAGATGAAATGATGAAATTGAAATATTAGTGGACAGTGGATATTCACGTCTATCTCAACAATATAGATACGGCTCCACTCGTTTTCCGTGAGATGATGGGATGTGTGTGAGGAAAATGACCGGTCTATGACATGACTCCATAACTGTACAACAAACATATATATTTGGTAAAGACCATTACGTGGAGATAAACGAAAATTTCGCCAACCGTTTTGGTGATTATCCTTCATTTCGTTGAAATGGAGGTTTTCCTACGCTTTGTGTACTTAATTCCCGGGCAGTCCAGCCAGAATCCCTCATTCTCATCGACTACTGCTAAATTCACATCAATTCTCTGACTGTCTCAAATGAGTGGACAGGACAGAAATAGAGAAAACAGAATTAGTCTTAGTAATAGGAGTGGGCTGAGCTACTTATGCAGGATGTGGGACGCGGGTGTTGGTTGGGAATATCGGAGACTGTCCACAGACAGTTCCTCATATGTAAGTTCGAATAAAGGATGCAAAGCTTTGAATTGAATAGAGAGTCAATAAATAATGCACAGAATCCTTAGAGAAGTGACCAGAGACTATTTCTCCGAATTATTTAGACAAAAGGGGAGTCCAAGGGTCACCACAAAAAGTTGACTTTGTTTTCTCTTGTTTGTCGGAGTCTGTTCGGATGAAAGGATCTCTCTCTGAAACTTCTCTGCTCTTGCTTTATCATTAATATTAGTACTATTTCTGTCCTGAGTCAGTCAGATGTCCAAAGTATCAGAGATTACTCCTAAATGTATATTCGAAATTGGAGAACAAAAAATTATCCCATTGTGAATAGCGGATGGGTCGGCCCAGGTCAATTCCATTTTTATTTCTATTGTGTCCGTTTTACTTGCACACAGTGGATTCCTTATTATTATTAGAATAGCAATGTGTCCACAATGTTTATAACTCAATTGGATTTGGTTAAGTTATTAAAAGTAGTGCTATGGGTCCAATGGATGGTCGAGGGAGTTTTTCAACTCTATTCTCGAGGGTTTACAGATCACCTCTGCCCTTTTCACATTATAAATGTATAATTATTGGTCACATTCGTGACAGTGGTCAGTGCATTTACAATGGAATCCTACACTTCCGAGGGTGACCCTTGCTCCCTATTTTCTAATGCCCGTCCATTTGCCTTCTGCCATTTACTAAGCGTCCAAGGTCCGTCCATGCACAATCAATTCCAGTGCTGAATAATATATGGAATAATACACTAATAAAATAACAATAGAATCTTTTTTCATCAACCATTTCATTTTTATTGAATTTCTAGAATTTCCGTAATTCTCTAAATTGTCTCTCACACTATGACACCAGCTTAGGCTATGGGAAACAAAATCTCCTGCTTCACTCGGAATATTATAAATATTACTCATCGGGTTCTCTCTGGTAGTCCAGGATGAATTACATGGGAATTCGTTGAAAGATTGATTTTCCACTGCAGAAGGCTGTAGGCTTAAACAATTTTTAGCCTTTCATTGATTTGGCTTTAGAAAAAATCACAATGCTCGTTGACGTTCCTGGGTAGCTATAATTTCGCAGATTTTCAAAAATCCAAAATATCCTTTCTTGCAAGAAATAATTTCATTGACTAAACAGAAAATTACTTATTATTGCAGATGCTTGAAGGAAATTGAGCGGAAAAGCTGTTGTCTTCACCCTATTTACAATAACTAAAATATCTACATGCGGAAGAAGAATTAATTCAGACCGAAATCGTCGCTACCATGTTGGTCGAACAAAATACTACCGCTACATTGTTGACACCGACGGGAACCCACCCGACGGATTTGTCACCCAGAAGTTCCAGCTCAACGTCCGGCTCTGACTCGTCAACTCCCACACCAATAAAAGAAGAGCATTCTGGAGATAATTTCTCTGCCCTGCAGAAGCTCCAATATGCCTTCGAAAGAGACTCCTATTTCTCCAATACAGATATCCATGGTTCTAGGAACATTAGTGCTGCTTCTCCGAACAGTTTAAGGCAAAGGAGTTGCAGTCCTGACGAACCTGTGGACAGAATGGAAATGAATGGAAATCACAAGTTTGTCTCAACTCCAACAGCAAGTCCGAATGGAATGAATAATCCTGCAAATATTTTCCAATGTCCCCTCTGCGCTGTCGTTTGCAATTCCAGACATCAGTTCAACGAACATTTGGTAAATAGATGCCTTTAATTGTTATTTTCGATTTCGCCTTACATTTACATAATCTTAAACCAACTAACGCAGGTTATCGTATTATTATGCTTATTTAATGGTGGAAGGTGGAAGGAGTACTGTATGCATCTAATTGAATTCTAAGAACATTTAAATAGTGGAAATGTTGGGTTTACTTGTATGTAGTTTTTTATTTTACTTAGCCTGATCACGAAAAACAATTGCTATTATATTGTCTTGTGGAAAAGTTTTAAAGCAAGAAAATAACAAACATATGGCTGATATTGTTTATGTAGTACTTTGATGAGCACATCTAGAGCAATACTAATGTATGAATTTAAAAATGTATATTGTACTGCTTATACTATTATTGTGTACCATAAAATCCTGATATGAATGAGCTATAGACATATAGTCAGGAGACGGAAAATTAAAAGGGTTAAAAATGACTAATTGGGTTTGTTATCTTTGTTTACAGGTGACTCATTCACAACAACATGCTTGTCCAAAGTGCTCCTTCATTACAAACAACGAAGACAAGCTGAAATGTCATTTACAAGAGGCTCATGATGTTAATGATTCAGAATTCCTCACAGATGATGAAGTTCGCGTGCCAAAAATCAACTCCCAAGGAAAGGTCAGTCATCATCATGAATTCGTTAATGAACGTTGATTTATTCGTCAGTGTACTTCAAGACTTATTATTTGCTACTAGTCCAATAATTATTTTAAAATATTATTATGTCCCATTTGATGGCAATTTAATTGATTTACTGTTTGATTGCAGGTCAAAACCTTTAAGTGCAAGCAATGCGATTACATGTCGGTGACGAAGATGGAGTTTTGGGCCCACTCCAAGTCCCACATTCGTCAGGAGAAAATGCTAACTTGTCCGAAATGCCCCTTCGTGACAGAATACAAACACCACTTGGAGTACCATCTGAGAAATCACTTTGGTTCGAAGCCGTTCCAGTGCACAAAATGCTCCTACACTTGTGTGAACAAAAGCATGCTGAATTCCCATCTGAAGTCTCATTCAAATGTGTATCAATACCGTTGTGCCGATTGTTCGTATGCTACAAAGTATTGCCACAGCCTTAAACTCCATTTAAGGAAATACAGTCATAATCCGTCCGTTGTGCTCAATCCAGACGGTACTCCAAATCCGCTGCCAATTATTGATGTTTACGGAACTCGTCGTGGACCAAAGATGAAACGTTCCGAGCCTCCAACTCCCTCTGAAATCCAGAGTTTCAAATTTCTTCCTCCAGACTGCAATTCAGATGACTCTTTCGAGGGTCATTCGGATAAAGGGGACAAAAACGGGTACACAAACAACTGTAGCAGTGCTCCAGTCTCCCCAGAAATCGCACTTTTAGGAGTCAAGAGAGAAAATAGTTTCAACACTCCTTCTTTCAAGAAGTTTTCTAGCGAGACGAGCGACTCCGACAGTGAAAAGCGGGTGTCCCACTCCTACCCACACACATTGCCAGTCTCCGAGTCATCTTTAACTCCCAATACCATCAAGAGTCTCATCCACCAAAATGCTCTGAATTCTCCAGCTCTGATGGAAATGGCCTCCCAGAGTTCCATCGAAGCCTACACAGCGGCCCTCAATCAGTTCTTGTTCAATCCTCTGCTCCGCATGCAGCAACCAATGCCAGATTTGGCAAAAATTGCTGAAGACCAACAAGCCAAGTTATTGTCTCATATTTTGCAAAACCAGTCATTAATTCCACAGAACCATAGTCCGATCATTCATAACGGTTACATTGACAGTAGCAAATTAGACAGTCCGTTAGATTTGAGAAATCACAAGGTAGTAGGGACAAAGGAGCCTTTGGAAGATTCCAAGAAAAGGAAAAGGAAGGGGAAAGCATTGCGTTATGACAGAAAAATAGAAACCTACGAAAATGAAGAGGACGACGAGGATTCTTATCGAGTTTTAGATTTCAGCAATAATAACAGTAATTTTAAGAATAATAATATTTTGACCAAGCCAGAAACTGAAACGTGTAATCAAGGCCAACAGAGTTTGATGACTTGCAAGTACTGCGAGATCTCATTTCCAGATCGTGTCTTGTACAATATGCACATGAACTACCATTCCGGAGATTCCAACCCCTTCTTATGCAAATCTTGTGGAAAAAATACTTCGGATAAAATTGCCTTCTCCTTGCATCTCACTACGGATTCTCACTGATTGATGAACAACAATATATTATATTTAACTACGTACAAATACATATATTCATAATTATCTTGAGGTCAGGCTACATCCTACGAATTCATGAGTCAATTTATAGGCACTAGGCATAGTTAAGCAAAATGGGATCTTTATAATAAATATTATATTCTTGAAGTATTTATATATTTTTGCCAGCAAGAGATTTTCCTGCAGAATTTGTAATATGTACAGACAGACAGGACAGTATTAAGGATTTGGCAGCGAAAGAAAAAGCAATATTTTAATGTTTATCAAATTTTTCTAGTCTACAAATATTCTATGATAAAATATATTTCACTTGCGACTGTTGCGACGACTGTATGCATACAGCCATTACTACAGAGGTAAATATTAATAATATTATGTAATAATGTAAGATAGTGTGACAGGTCAGTTTGAATGGGATATCTCTATCTTCAGCAGCTATTAATGATTTTGGTGGTGCGAATTAGTAAATACTATTATTTACAGCTTACGGGTTTATTTTATGGTTGTAATATATAAAATGTATTCTAGTGTAAATTTTTAGTAAAATTACTTACGGTCACTATTTATTATACAGTACAGTAAGGATTATGTGGACACAGAGTGCATTAGCTGGTAAAGAAGTCGAAGAAATTCTCACATCTTCCTAAAAATTATACAAACATCTCAGGAATGCTCACGCAGTCATCAAAACTAATTATTAAACCCATTCGTTGAAGTTAAACTGACATATTTTCGGACATTTGCACAATAATACTTTTATATTTGCATTTAGATTGGGTTAAATTATTTTTAAATACAAATTATACTTGACTAAGAATTTGCATGACTGATTTGTTAGTTATGATTTTAGGTTGGTTGACAATGTCTTTCGAGCAGAGTTCGGTCATACGGGTATTGACTGTTGTATAAATAACTGATTAAGCCATAGGATAATCTATCATGCTCTATCCTATATTTAATAATTCCAATGTACTACTTTAATTCTAATTTCTACGAGTTTATAGATAGTTTATATATATATTTGAATATTTTTAACATAGCATTTTGGGTTGTAGAGTCGAGTTGTCGAGTCGTCGAGTAGACGGTTGAAGGTTGTATTGTAGCAGTCGCTTTCATGAAACGGGTTCATTTTCCTAAATGTAAATAGTTCTCTATTGATATTCGTATTTAGTTATGTAAGTGTATTTAGCTTAGCTCAAAGTCTGCGTATTAATTTTGTACACATACATAGTTTACAAGGGCAATGGGCTAATAATACTTAGTAAAAAATGATAGTCGATAAGCCGGAATCAATGGCCACATTATTCCAATGCACTGAAAGTTCCTAAAACCATTGTACAAATGTAAATACACATTTACAACACTAAAAAGTGAATAATGATAGAGAGAGCATTTAAAAAGGCGTTACCTGATTGGCAAACAAAATATACATACCTAGGTTATAATAATCTGATGAGAGATACTTAAATGCCCACTATTGGGCTATTTTTTGAAAGAACAGGCCATAAAAATACTTTTTTAGGAAACCACTGTCCCAGAATATTAACAGTTGACGATGCTGGCAGACCTCTGGAGATCTCAATAGAAAAATAATGATAAAGTTCTGTTCAGGCTCATAAGAACGTTATCATGTTGTACTATTGTTGGCAATTCACATAAAGGTATCTGCTCAAAAAATTGTGAATCTTATGATGGCTTTCATGAAATGTGTTCTGTCATAAAGTGGAACTTACTAACTAATATTAACCGTAATTTATGTAGGTACGAATGCTTCACTTTCGAAGATACCTGTATACTATAAATACTTGTTAACTGTAAAAACAGATAGAGAGATAGTTTAATGTACTAATATATATAATATATTCTAATATTATGCAATAAAACGGGAAGGGTAACAGGCAAATTCGTAGTAATGATTACAGTAATGAAAATGACATGATCAAAAACATTGTAAAATAATTGTAACAGTTGCTGCCATTAAAAATAGCGAACTAAAAATAAAGATCCATTAATTTCACCAAATATTTTCTTTATTAGTAATAATATAGTACAGTATCACTGTTTCCTATTATTATTAGTTACATTACTAGTTAGAATGTAAATTGCAAATGTGACAGAAGGGCAATATTTTAAAAATGGAGGTACATGAAGGACAAAAGCTGATTAACTGAACATAGATTATTGAAGGAGTAGTATAAAAGTACAGAGATTAGGTACTCCTTAAAGGATATCAAGAGTTACATGGGACTAATAGTAAGAAAAGTTGGCCTTAATAAACCCCACAATGGAATATCCACAAGACCACCAAGCTAAATGCTCCAAGTTAAAAATAAAATAGTCATTACTTTGTAATTCGGTCATGTCATGAAGAATTTGTAAATTCACAAATATAATCATAAGTATCATTAATAAAATGTTTTACTCGTGCTGAAAATCTTTCCTACTTTCTTAACTATGTTGTGTTGATATCAAGTAGTACCTAATTATCGTACCTACTGCAATCATAAATCATCTCTTTCATTCATTAATTATTATAATGATATCAATTACCTCCCACATGGCATTACGAATAGGAATGGTTGATCACTCTTAGTGCTTTTCAACCATATGCAAACATTTTCCAAACAGTCGATAATTAAAAAGCATTTAAATTTGCATTTCGAAGACTAGATTAGACCAATCATGAAATAACAATAAGTGCCAAGCAGGCTGACTACCAAATACCCGCACTAACCCTTTCATAAATACGCATTAACGTATACTAATGTTATGCTAAAGTATTATACCCTTTCACTCCCCCCTTAATTAAATATATTTCACCAAACGCTTACAGAAGAAAATATTTAAGAAATGGTCATATTTCTTATTTGTTTTTATTAATTCCCAGATAATATATTAGAAATCTTCCTACTACTCGGCCCTTAAAAATTTTCTTAAAGCAAACACTCGGTATAATAACATGCGCTAATTATCAGTAAATGGACAAAGTCGTTGCATTGACAGATATCACTATTTTTCTATATCACTACTACTACTCCTAACTATATAATTATATTCTGTAAGCGTGACATAAGTTTTCTTTGCAATAAGATCTTAAATCTTTACACCATATTTCACTTCAAATATGTTTTCTGGGTACATTTAATTGCTAACAAATACAAACATGTATTTAAATTTAATATTATATTCTTGTTTCCTTATGCCCTAAATTATCACTTTCAATAAATATAATTTTATTTACGTATAAGGCGTAAACAAGACAGCCAGAAGTGTGCACAGCACAGTAATCATATTCTAGGCAACATTTCTACATCTAAAAATAGTAAGCAGTTAACGTTATAGTCATCTCGAATCTATTTTCTATTACTGCACCTATGCCCAAAAAAATTGACTTACAATTCTGGCCTATATATAAAATTTGAAAACTAAACAGTTTGAATTTATTGTGTTAGGATTTCTGGAACTATTTCTTGCGTTTTCGACCGACTAGGGTCAATGTTCCCAAGAAGTTTGGGACACGGGTCACTTTGTAGTGTTCCGATTCGACACAATAGATCATAGTTTATTTCTTCTGTAATGGCACTGTTCTGTTGGTAGCTCTTGTGAGAAGTCACGAATTCTCTAAGCCACTTGGCCGCCGTCATTACCTCTCCCTTAGCTCGGCGAGATATTAATGATAAGTACTGCTGGAGGGTGCATTGGCTATCCGCATCCACATCCATTGAGTTCAAATAGTCTTGAATTAGAGAAATAAGGCCAGGAAATCCCTACAAGTTTACAAATACATTATTTACAAAAATAATAACGTTTTCTATTCTGAATACAAAGTATAAGAATAACTAACACACATAGTGAGTTTACATACCTCTTTTCCATTAATGATTTCATTGACTGTCATTAGAGAAAATTCCTTATTGTCTTTATTATAAATGTCATTCCGAAACCAAAACTTTTTCTCCAGAAGGGAGTTACGTTCTTGTGCAGCTTTCATGTTCTCGTCAACCTGTAATACATATATTTGCTAAATATAATAATTCCGGACGCCATAAATTACTGCTAGATAATCAGTAGAAAAAATTTGACGTAATTTATGCTAAGTTACTAAAATCGTCACATTATTATAAGTAATTGAAAACATCGTCCCTTAAACTAAGCTCAGACTATTAAACTTTAATATCATTTTGTTTTATGTAACGATTTTGACGTGAGTAATTATGCTTTCTAACACTTACTTTTGAAATTGGAATGAGAAAGCAGAGATTGTAGGAAAGAACAACTCGAGTAAGAAGTACAACGAAGCACACAACGGCAGCATTTTCAAAATCGGTCAACTGGACCTCACAAGGACGAAATTCCACTCTCCATCCAATAGAACTTTCGGGAGGTGGGGGTTTGAACCTCATTGTCTGCCAATTCGTTGATTGAATATTCTGTAAAGTAGATACCGTTAATTGAAGATTTAGAGTATAATTTCGCTGCATTATAATATAATTGAAAACCATTAAATTGCATTAAGTACATACATATCAAAAAATGTACTTGGGAATTTTTCATAATATAAAATCTGAACTTGTTCAATAATTGTAAATCGTCAATTGTAAATGACATAATATTCATGTTCTTAAAACAGCCAATCAGATAAAATGTGGGTGCTCAATAATAGTGGGAGGTTAAGAGTACTCATGCATTGAACGACTATGGCTTATATTATATTGCTCATATACTTATTATATTTGCTACGTATTATATTTAGGTGGCCTAAAGCCGTGGGGAGGGGTGGCTGAAACCACACCACTGTCCACATTAGTCTAAGCCATTTTTAAAAACTAGTCTCGGGCGTGTAGTCGTTTAATGCATAAGTACTCTTAACCTCAACCTCCTACTTATAATTACTTCAAAATGATCAGAGTCTTTCAAGTTGTCTTGGTGTATTTTTTCCGAGAACAGTGACACTGGATCACGAATAAATAGATGAGCAATGTGCTGACTCAAAAGGGAATCAATGCCTCCGGCCACCAATGTGTCATAATGCTCCTTCTCAAAAATTAATGGTATGTCATTATATCCAGCACCTTCATCCGATCTGTAAAAATATTGACGAATTATAAATTATGTGATTAGAGCATATTGGTCCAAAGACTAGGTGTACTACAACATATTAGTTGGAAAGATGTCAATGTTATATCCCACAATATAAAAAAGTCAAACTTGAGAGCAATTAAAAGGGTTCGGCAAAGGCAAAACTACTAATAGAGTAAGAAAAGTTGAAATTGAACTTGCATATTCAGCTTATTGTCAGCACTTTAGAAACACCATGCTTTTCAACTAGTGTTAGAAAACTTCCATTCTGCACCCAAATCTTACGGCTTACGGTTGTTACGAATGCAAAAGATTGCAAAATCAAACTTACAAATAGGAATCAATCGAGTCATATCGAGACTTTGGAATTTTAGTTTTCTCTTCAGGAGTGCGGCAATCTACAGAACCTGCAATAACATTCCAGCGACAGTCTACGTCAGCTATGTATCCCCGATAAAAGGGAGTAGCAGCAGTAAGCGATAACTGTACCAAAGGATGAAAATATTTTATTGATCATTTAATAATCACTTCAAATGTCTCAATGGAATGTAAAATAATAAAATCTTACAAGAATCGGACACAGAGGGGTCAAATGATCATATAAAGTTCGAGCCTCTGTTATGTTACAGGCTTGAAAAGTAACTTGCAAACAGCAGCAACCCATCCCAAATCCCATAGCGTCTAAATGAATCATGTCAGGCTGTTGCTCCGGAACGTTTGCTTCAACGAAAGGGCTAGGAGTGTTTTTATCTTTAAAAACTAATAGAAAATATATTTAATGTAAACAAAATCTTCAAATTAAACAACTGTGATGACTATTGTGAATTACTTGTCATTACTTGGAACTTGTATGTCGATTTTTGATCCCCGTCTGGATCGAATGTTTCTAGTCAAGGTAGCAAATCTAGGATGACCTTGAAAAATAGCTTCATCGGGAAAGAATCTTGAGCGAGACACACTATTGTCAGGGTCTGGATTGAATTCCGGATATGTGAATCCAGGACAGCCTAAGCGGGGGAAATTAGCGATTGACAAAACCAATTCGTTTGGAGAAAGTTGCAATTGAGCTTCTTTACGCCGAGATATCATATTTGCCTCAACACTGTTCAGGTGAACAGGCAATGCTCCGTAAGGTGATCCAGGAGTTCCCTAACAAACCGAATTGATAGTATTAAATGAAAGCACACTAGTTATATTTATAAACAGTTCCAGTACATGTTATTTGTACCACGACTAGGAAAATCTATAAAATACGTGAACCAAATACCTCTATCATATATGCACCATACTCCGGCCGCCACAGTGATTTCGCCGTTCTATGAAACAAACATCGAACATAATGACAAGTTATTAGAATAGAAATTATGTCATAGATGAATAATAAATGCCTTTGCGGACAGTTCTCTAGCCTCTCTAATTACAGTGCAATAAATGTAGGATACTATATGTATGAATAGTGAAAACTTACAGAGGATTGTCATTCTCCGGTTGTCGAAGGATTGGCAAAACCTTATCTGCCAGCAGAGAAACTTGGGCCTTTTTCTTTTCGTGGTCAAAACGAACAACGACATATTCAACTTCGTCACCCCATTTTAGGGAATCTCCTTGCCGGCTCTTCAACCTTTGATAAAGATTAATAAACTGCTGGATTCCATTTGTCTTGACGTGGCTTGTCCATTTTTTAGTGTCGTCCCACGACAGCGGAGATCCTTCAGATAGCAGACCCATAAAACTAACGTTGGGGCTGAAATTGGAACAGCAAATTCCTTTCCTGCAATGCATAATGAATCATATTATATAGATATGAACTAACCTCATTATTATTACAGATGATTACAATACAGCGAAATTTTCCTATTATATCATTTTGTAATTTTTGCATGTAAGCAAATAAAACTTCACAAAATGTTGTAGATTCCATATTATTTATATATCCTCACCCTCACTACATAGATTTCTATGCTAATACATACAGCCTAAAAATTAAAATGTTGTAACGATTTGTACTTTGCTAAAACTACATGTGTATGCAGCAGAATTTGCCTACCAGTCCTACCTAAAAAATAACCTACTTTCGAGACCACATTTATTATGTAGGGTAGGATTATCATTACGCAGTCTAAGCATAAGAGATGTATTTTGCGGCATCAAAAATTCTCTGGCAAAGATATAACTATAATGTTGTAATTTGTAATAACAATAATAACCTCAAATCTATACAAATACCAAATCAACCCATCCATCCAACCGAAACCACCACGGACCAACAAAGCCAGCATGATGGTCTTGCATATTTCGTAAATTCGTTTCGTACTTTCGTACTAAGCAGCAAATTATACCAACAAACAACTTTTATTACCGAGTTTTATAGGAAGGAACCAAATGTAAATCTTTGAAACAGTAGTAAAAATATTCAGTAAAATTGTTTGATTAAAATAAAAACACTCCGCAGCCTGTTTTCTCCGACCGAACCCAAAGAATTTTAGGAATAACTTACGTATTTTGAAGTTAGCTCCGTGATGAGTGATGACTTGGTGGGTAGTGGCAAGCAAGTGGCATCCGCATGTAGTAATCGTGAAAAGTGGATCATGGATATACGTGCGAAGATATGGGCACGCATACGCGCACACACTCGCTATTACACATTTTAGATCTAGATATAGAATACCCTACTAGCATTATCAAATACGATATTTATGATTATGATACGAATACGAACGAGGCTTATCATATTTCAACTTTGGTTTTTTAATGACTGAAAATTGAAATACTATTCAAAATGTAGCTGGTTGCTTTCCTGTTGCGTTTAGATGTTACATTTTCAGCCCTACACTACTATAGCATTGATTCCCGCATTAGCTGCTATATACAATTTATTATATCTCATCAAAGTAGACCGAGAATTAATTTTGGTCAATTTCTGCAGGTGAAATGCAATGATGCACCCTGACCCTTTGGCCCTCTAATGGAAATCCGTTTCCTGTAACATTGAATCTGTTAAATCTGAACAATAAAGCTATCCCAATCTTTACATTCTAATATTGACACTTGGTGCGGGTGACACCTTATAGACTACACTTATATGTATGTGGTAATTAAAGCAGTTAGCAAGATTGTATATATTATACTTTCCTTATATAATATTTCAGTGATGATTGCTTTCTTGGAAATACGATATTATAGCTTTCTCTATGCAAATGAGATTTCCCTTACTTTCTCCAGAAGGTATGAAAATCCCATTTACATGACATGGAGAACGCTACTATATACGAACCCTATAGGGAAATCGAGTGCCATAGTGCCAATAATAAGTATATGAGTATGTCATCATAAAAATAGTGTTTTACACTTTACAAATTAAAAGGTTGATTGTTTTTCATACTTAGTCTTCAGTAGATTGTCAAAATGGACAAACTGAAACCACGAAAAATATCGGTTTGATGACAATAATAATTAAAATGAACTTTCAGAATCACCAGAACTTTCACCAGCGCTAGAACTCTGTGGGATGCATGAAGGTCATCTTTTCTAATGTGTGCAATGCACATGGAAAGAGGAAACTAAAGGACCAAACCAATGGACATAATAAGTCAAATAATAAGAAAATTCAAAGAGATCTTGACTATAGTGTTAGTCTGGTGTGTTATGTAATGTATGTTATAATCTTTATGTAACTTGACATATGAAACTATTACGATTATGCCAACCAAATAGTATATGAGATTGTTGCATGGTGATCATTGCATGGATACAAAAACAATTTAGAGTAGTATAAAGAAATTATAGGCTTTTGAAAGATTCGGCTGCAGTCAAAGATCGCAGTATAAGTCTGAATCATCTATGTATTTATTTGTATTATAATATTTTAGGTTTTTAGGTCTTGACTCTAGTATGAAGAATGAAATACATTGATAAGTAGTACATCGTATCTCTCGAATAAGCAGGCTACTAATTCATGGTAATTCTATTATGGGCCAAAAGAATTCAAGTGCCAGTGCCAAGGCAGTGACCCCTTTTATAAAAGAGTTGGAAGGAATGCCCAAGCGAAAGCCTTGGGAGAAAATAAACAAGTGGAAGTCAGCTAATCGGCCTAATAGCGTCTCTTCAAGCAAATTAACTTTCGTTTCATCTGGACATGGTAAATTAGAAAGAAATTCACCTGGTGAGGAAAAATGCGTCGCCATTGGCCTGTTAGGTTATGATTTTGGCCGAGCTTCCGATGAAGATTTGCCGATTGATGAAAGGTTGCGCATAAGTTCACCAGACACCCCAGAAGCGTCTAATAGCGTAATAAACAGCAGAAGAAATAGTGAGCAAATCAGCTCTGTTGCTGCTACAATTCCAATTATTACGTTTACAGCAGCTACAAATAACAATGATACTGCAACTGAGATAGGGACCTTCACTCGAGACAGTCTTGGATCGATCTTGGACACTGAAAATGATGAAAACTACAACAGGGTGTTCAGAAAGTCCAACGTGGGACAGAACTTCAGTGTAGAGAATAATACTATGATTTCTTCAAAGGATCCATGTCGTTCTGAGAGCATCTTCGCTGAACTTAGCTTTTCGAAACGAGATATCTTAACTTTCCCTGCAACCATTAAAAATGTATCTGAAATTAACAATAATCAACAAATACCTAGAACAAGAAATACGGTTTCATCGACCAAATGTTCAGAAAGGCTACCAAGAGTTGGCACCGCCTTTTCTGACCTAGGAAATTGTAATTATAAGGTATACATACAGTTATTTACAAAATATAATATTTATGCAATCACACCACTACACTGAAGACTAAAAGTATATGCATTTACATTTCGACAATTTCCAATGTCCAGAAAATGGGTATTCAATTGTTTCCAATGCAAGTTCAACGGCAAAACTCTGATGACTCCCATGGAACATCAAGTGACCCATCAACATCTTCCCCCGGAAGTGAGATAGCAAGCGCAGTACCAACCAGCACAGGAGGCGTTAAATCTGTCTACGCGAACGCAACAGAAAAAATTTCGAATGACTCCAGTAACTCAGTGTACTATAGAAGTGGAGAAGGAATAAGTTCAAAAGCAAGTACAAAAGTGACGAAATCGAAAGGAGAGAAGAGCAAGGTCGTCAAACCGGTGGAAAGGGTAGGTTGCTGCAAACCAGTTGCGCCTCCTGTGTTCATCGAAGCGTTTAGTCGTTACGGTGGATCAGAAGGAAGTGGTGGAAGAGGAAGAAATGGCTGCGTCAATCCCGCAGACAGATTGAAGAATGTCGATGTGGTGGAGGAGTTACATTACTATGTCCCTACACCGAGTAATTGTTGTAGCACAAATGACTCAGAATTTGATTACTATTGTATCAACGAGTGCGGTGAAATGGAATTGATCTCATGCCCTCCTCCCAATCCCCCAAGTCAATGCTGTTACAATCCAGTCAAGTACAGTCGGCGTCAAAGATTCAATTTCAGAAATAGTCGAGATGAGGACGATGAAGGACCACCATTTCCTTGGTTGTCCCCGCAGTCCAAAACTTGCTGCTGTGCATGCTGCCGTGCCGGCCTACGAAGGAATCCCAAGTAAATAAAGCGATTTTAACTAATATTAACATGCATGCATTACATAAAATACAAGTTTTGCATAGAAAAATGAACTGGACAATTAAATACAGTGTATATTTTTAGTTGCTGTTGTCCGTGTTGCGAAACAAAAGGTTCCGCAAGGGCTTCGAGTTCTTTCGATGAAATTCCTGTCGGGAAAAACCCTCAAATTCAACCTAAAAACTTTGACGCTACTTGCACTCCTGAACAAGGGAGTTCAGAGGAAAGTTCTGAGGAAAGCTCAGATGAGAATTGCGAAGATCTTATCCCCAGAGAAAGTGGTTTGTACTTCTACGATGCTAATTTGAAGCAATTTGATCGGCGAGAAGCACCAGCAACACCTCCACCGATGCTTATCCAAGGTCCAGCACCACCGGCCCCTCCTCCTCCTCCAGCACCTAAACATGTGGAGGTAATAAACCTGAAGCCGAAAAGGAGAAAGCAGCCTCAAGTCCAACCAATAATTCAACCGGTACTCATCAATCCTCCTCCGTGCCCTCCTCCCGGCCCTCCTCCCGGCCCTTGCTGTGGTCAACCGAACAACTGCAACTGCAATCCCCCCGAACCACCACCTCCGCCTAATTACGTCCCCGTAATGATGTGTGGTGGGTACAACGGAGGAAGGAGAATGACGAGACCTTGTCGGCCCCGATGTCCCCGACCATGTCCCCCGCCATTTTGCGGACCTCCACCATTTTGTGGGCCTCCACCATTTTATGGACCTCCAAGGCCGTTTCCTGGACCTTCATCGTATAGTGGACCCCCAGCCCCACCACCTGAACAGATGCAGCAGCCATCGAATCCGTCTCAGCCCTCCCAGCCCTCACACCATTCTAATTCGAGAAAAGGAAGTACAAAGGAAAAAGAGGACAGTGAAGAGAGTGAAGGTTCTGAAGATGAAGAAAGTGAAGGGTTTGAATACACTGAAAGTGGTAATGGTTCTTCTCAAGAAATGACTGCCAGCCTTAATCAGACGGAAGACGACACGATCACTACTGTTACTAAACGTCTTAAAGGGGGTGTTACTGCGAGATAAACTAAATCAAAATTTTTAAAGTCTCAAAACTTTGGTAAAATTAATGTCTATATTTTAACGCGTCAAAAATCAGAAAGTAATTAAATATACCAAATCTAATTTCAGTCTATGACTTTTATATTAGTCTGCAGTATTATGTGGATTGTGTTGTCAATCTACTATATTTTTCAGGTTGGCCTAGACGTTAGACGGCATACGAACACATAGTAAAATACATGGTACCTTAAAGCGCATGACTTTCACCGTGTCAACTTTCACCATGCAATTCTTTCAGTTTCACATGGGAAGTTGTTAGGTTTCAAAAGAGAACCCTTATTTATATGTATATACTTGAAGACACCAAAATACGTATTCTTGGCTTTGTTCTATTAAAAGTTGTGCGCAATGAAGTGAAATAAATGATGATGAAGGAGAATTCTTTTTTTTTAAACGTATTGTGTGAAAAAGCGTGCTGAAAGTATGTAAATAATAGACAAAGAAATGCGTGGGTGTTCATGGTATTCGTATATTAACCTTCTTCACTTCAAAATAAAATTATTATGAGAGAAAGTTGTTTTTCCTTGCTACGCAGTTATACCACACAAATTTTCACAAAAGAGAAAGTGTTAGACTTCTATGGGATGAGTAACATACTGTTGCAGCAAACTGTTACCTTTTTGCTATGGATTCCTTGTCAGATTAGCTCGATTCGCGGATGTCCCATACAAAATAATAATATTTTTCTAATGTTAATCAATAATGCAATGTTCCTTAGTAGCAACACCAACTATGTACCATTGCATCAAGTTGCAATTTGCAACTGAAAGTGTATTTTTAAACATACGTTTCAAAGTTTTGTAACGTTTATTTCAAAATATGAAGCCATAATCTTAAGTAATAAGTAAGGA
The DNA here is from genome assembly GCA_019776445.1 of Tomocerus maximus. Taxonomy (NCBI): domain Eukaryota; kingdom Metazoa; phylum Arthropoda; class Collembola; order Entomobryomorpha; family Tomoceridae; genus Tomocerus; species Tomocerus maximus. Next base: position 742 of record JABASH010001892.1, on the reverse strand, counting down.
AAATATGGGCACATTATAATAATTAATTGAACATTTTGTGGTCAGTAGAATTCATTTTTAATCGCTTAATTAAAATAAGTATATTTATATCAGGTTGATTTTTTCTAAGGAACTATGAACAAATAGGTTTTTTCCGAGGACAAACCAATAACATAACTTACGTTTAATGTATAAAATACTCTGAAACAATATTTTAATCTTGGATGCTGTTGATGCGGATTATCGCAAACTGGGAAGAAAGTTTCAAATATAATGTTTTTGTTATTAAATGAATCAATATTCATGTTAAAGTGTGGGCGTGGGTTATAGTAGTACTTAGCCAGGTACTAGTAAGTTGCATACATACACAGCTAAACTAGCTATAAAATGTTTTGGAATGAGCCGGATATTAAACATTTGGCGAAAACGTAAATTCGATGTTATTGCTAAGTATTATATTATGAAGCTATTGGCTGGTATACAGATTATAAGGCAATTTGATGTTTGACTTAAAGATCAACTTGGGCATTTGATTAATATCAATAAGACATCAAGGCTTCACAACTAAAGGCAACTCTAGAGTCAGGATATTTGACTCGCAGTTGAACTCTGCCCGACATTCTTCCTGCAGAATATCCAGAGGAAGGAAAATATCTAATCCCCCAACTGGAGATTCGACCACGATTCTATCCGCACCTAGAGAAACTTTAAGCTCTTCAGTCTTGCGCTAAGGAAATGGAAAATAATTATATTAATTTATCTA
>JABASH010001891.1:0-23055 GCA_019776445.1 Tomocerus maximus | reverse complement strand
CTCCTCAAAACGACGCCGTTCCAAGGCGAGTTCGGCCGCTAGCAAACGGCGAGGGAAGAAGTCCGGAGCCGCATCAAAACGACGCCGTTCCAAGGCGAGTTCGGCCGCTAGCAAACGGCGGGGAGGGAAGAAGTCGGGAGCCTCCTCAAAACGACGCCGTTCCAAGGCAAGTTCGACCGCTAGCAGTCGACGTAAGGCTGACACTTCACCTGAAGAGAACCCTGATGATTCCAAGTGACGAAACAAACTAAAGCTATGATAAACTAACCTTAAATCAATGAAACTTAAATTATGATATCCCTGTGTGCGTTCTTTTAATGTGTATGATGATACAACAATGATACAACGAAAGTAGAAAATAATATATTTTATCCAAAACAAAGTGATTTTATTTTGTATACAAAAAATTTCCATTGTCTAAACAATCGGGTTTTTATGTTTATGTGTATTAGCAAGAATAAATGATTAAAAATATTTCATCGAAACAAAAAATCGGGATGTAATCTATCATAACTCCGAGTCATAATAAATATTGTAGCTGGATAGTCCGTCCCACCATAACTTTTCGGTTGACCGTGGTTATGTACAACCTCATATTCACATCAGTAGTAGCAGTAGCAGTACAATAATTTAGTAGTTAAGTGCATTTAAGTAAAAACAATGTAGCGTTGTATGACAATGGTCATCTAATCATTTTAAGTGACAATGGACACGCAAAGATTATAAAATTATTGATAATTAAACGACATCTTTTAGGTAAACGACATTTACTCATGTGGTGTTGGAAGCTGTCATTTAATTATCAATAATTTTTGATTTAATTAGTTATCCAGTTTCTACATATTATTGCCTTCATTAGTGGACTTCGTCGTAACAACAATTTCCGGCTGATAAGTTATTTCATATTTAGACATGCTATACTATAGTGGGTACAGATATACTAAATAGTAATAATTATAAGTTGATTTTTGCATGCTCAGTGTCAGTGTACCCACAAAACTAACCATAACCACAAGAGCCACCAAGGTAGACAGGACGAGAACATACGGAGATGATTATACAACTAACTAGTAACTTGTGCATTATTTGTGAGAAGTTGAGGAGCAAACTTGAGCTGACCAGGCCACCAGGCCAAATCTCAACCTTGACTTCACTTCTTTTATTCGAAAGGATGTAAAAGTAAAAAAGACAACGCCAACATCTACACGGACACTGACGCTAATGTTTGTTGGTACTTGTTCATGTTGACAATTAACATCCGATACAAATCATAATGATAATTCAGCACGGCATCAGCATACTTTTCACAACTTTGATTTGTGGGCTATTATAATCACAGGTACACGATACATACTTACACGAATACAAATGTCATCTCTACTATAAGCAAAACATAAGCAAGAGATTCATAATTCATATCTGTTCATACCATGCGTGTGTAGTTACTATATATTATCCAAAAATCAAAAATAATTTTGTCTGCAGGCTGCAGGTGCTTTGTGTGAAGTAGCATCTAGCATCCTACAAATGTCGCATGTGCCTAGTAGTAGTACCTATTTAAGTATTATTGGTGCCCAAATAAGTTAAGTTGACGAATAGATCCTGTGGGTCTAAATGATGAATTGCGACCTAATTTAATTTAGGTTACGCTGTGAAATACAGATATTATGGTTTATGCTTACCTTGTTCCTATATCATGTACAGATGATCAATACATTACTGTAAGATCTAATTTCATTTAGCTCCTTGTCCTAAATATGTTAAAATGTTAGCGCCTGCTAAGCATATACTACTATCACTATCACTTATATGCATGCAAAAACATAATCTCAAGCACTACTCGGGAATATACAACGATGGGCTCTGCAACTACATGTCCTTTATATACACATAATACATACACGTGCGTAGAAGGAATGCTGAAATTAAATAAGCTGAAGAAGGTACGCAAAGGTTATTAAGTAGTGAAACACTACTTTATAGGAATGCCCGATATGTCTGTCTGTCTTTCTTCAGTCTAAGCACAAAAATTCTGTCCGTAGAATTATAACTCAAGAACGGTTTGAGATAATCAGTTCAAACTTCTTGTGCGTAATTTAGGGGTCAAATGTAGGCTTAAGTTTGAAAATGGGAACAATCGGTCACACCCTCTTACTGGGGAAGGGGGATGAAAAATTAAAAAGATTACAGTCGTTCCACTACTTTTTTACATCCATTTGTACATGGTTTAGTAGCATATTAACATGAGAGTTTACCAAAGTTTAAGATATGGAATTTTTAGAAATGCTTATAATTGTGTTGATTTATTATCGTATGTCTAGAAATGTCGGGCTATTTCCTCTGTATTTCACTTTGGTTTGATTATTTCTCTAAGTTAGCATCTTCATGTCATATCCATGATTGAGACTGATTTACTATTTATACAGGTGAAACCAGCCTGGGGCTAGTACATGGTAAACTTATACGTGTAGTTGAGGGTTCTTGTTCCCTCATGGTGATAAAAAGATAACTATGGCGGTTGGCAGCAGTTAAGTCAAGTGCACACACAGTTAGTATGATTTTTGTTTCGTACCTATACAAAATAGTTTTACATTAGCTATTATAATCTATCTACGTATACATTACTTAAACGAATTTCCGGTTTATTAGAATATTGCAACAATATTACTTCATCCCGATTTTCTAGTGAAATAAACTAAAAATTATCGAAATCCACATATTTAAATACATTGAACATATTTTAACATAGTGTTAATTGAGACTTCCTGTGCGCTAGTTTATTAGTGGTAGTATCTAGAAACAATGAGTCGATCGTGATCCAAAAATTGGGTTTAAACCTCAGCTTCTATTATTACATTATGGTTTGACCATAGCTCGAACTGAATTGAAAGTTCATTTAGTGGCCACAAATTATTTGGTCACAATCAGCACATTTCAATGGCTATTCAGGAATAGTCTCTTTTTCATTCAATTTCAATTCAAACACCATATCTTTACAAAACTAAATCAGCTCTCTCTTTATTGCTGGCACAAATTGGTTCGATATTCTCAAATAGTAATTGCCTTTCTGGCAACATCAGCCCACCATTGCATGCCTGAAAAGATTTAATAATTTGCCAGGAATAATTTATTTCGTTGGAGCCAAAACGCTCAAGCATTGGAAATTACTATGCATGTATTTAGAAAAGAAGACCAGATAATAAAATTCAGGCTTATAAATAGAAAATCCGCTTTATCTCATCATTATCATTCTCAACACATCTTTATGCGTATAAAAAAAAGAGGAAAAGTTCATCTGCATGAATTACTAATCAGTAGACGCTCACCAGGAAATGAGCTGGAAGCAAATTTTCGATAACACACATCAGTTTAAGTGAGAGTTGAGATGAAACATTTGTAAATAAGGATTATTTCCTTCGTTATTGAGTCTGAACTGTTATGAAAAGGTTTTTAAACCAGAACTTATAAATGAGGGTGTACTGCTGTGTTACCTATTCTAAAATAATACGTTCACTCAAATAGATTTAATTCAGAATTTTTGACTGCTGAGTTAAAAAAATAATGATTGAATAACAAGGTACTCCATTGTAAAATAGTAATGGCAAATAGAAGAATCGTATAGGCAAACATGTAAGACACGAATACAACTAATCCTTTTCTACTGAAATGACTTGTACATAGAGTTCTATTTACGGAAATACTCATTATGTAACTACATAACTTTTAAAACTATCTCAGCTCAAAGCACCAAAAGAAAGCTTTATTGCTACCAATTCTTAGAAAAATGCTTCTTACTACAAAACTTACTCGTCAACAACACAAATACAGACAACAATTACAGCACTAACTATAATGATCTAGTATGAATGCCTGTATAAAGTAAACATTTATAATTTAGCACTATAGATAAGTTAAAGGTATAATCATTGTGCATGCAAAAGCATATATAACTACACAGCAGAGATAAGAAAATGTAGTATTTACTGTTTGAGTTTGCTTTACTGCTTACCTACTAATGTAATAATGGTCGACAGCCCTGAACTATGAGAATTCCTTGAAATATCTGTACAACAGGTGAGTTAGTTCTGAACGCTTATTCAATATTGCACGGTATATGCATGTAGTATGTGCTAACTTTAAAATAAAAAAGTGAGAAGAGAAGAGAGAGTTTCCGTTCTGTGTCTATATAGTATCCTATAACTATATAAGCTTATACTATTACATATAAGACTTAAAGGACCTAACCTAGTACACTATTCAAAGTTGGATCATTATAGCGAATTAGTACTATATACCTATATGCATGTGGTGGTGTTTGTACACAGACCAGTACAACTACCCTGATGAATGCAAATGAACACGTAACACCATAGATAAGCGAATGTAATAATGAGAAATTCTTATATCCTTTTCTTTTTCAATTATATTTGCATTGAAGCTGTACACGAACAACTTCCATGGCTTTTCCTTTCCTTGACTTGCCTGTATGTCAGAACAGATGAAGCTAGTCAGGATATAAGACTATTTTTTCCCTTTTATTCTGTAGTACTCTAAATGACTTACCTGTAGATATTACACGCATATAAAAGAATGGATTTGACATGCATTAATGTAGCTACCTTTATATGCGGAATTTCTAATGTACAAAATCTGCGTTGTATTTATATGTAATATGCAATGTACCTTGCAATATTATAGAGTCCCTACATATAGATAGTATGACTAACTTCAATTTGACAGAATAACTTGACTTCATTTCTTTACTTTTCTATATATTCTCATCCTGTTATATTTCTTTTAAAGCTTTCATTCTTCTTAGACACGACAGCTCATAATCATGCTCATTTTGCGCACTTCTCCTGGAATAAATTGAGAAATCGTTTAATTCATTTTCCTTTACAATTCCAACAAAATTCCTTTCGTAGAATTCTGCAATTTCTCTCCTATTTAATATTGCCAATAGCAAATTGGCATGGCATAACAAATCAAAGTGCTATTGACAAAAAATAATACCATCAAATTACGAATCTTCACAAATTATTGAATCCTTTTTGTTCCAGGAAAACAAGATTTTACAAGATTTCATTAGATTTGCTACTATTCACTACGTGTACTGTGTTACTACTACACAATTTAAAGATTAGTGCACAATATCTGTAACGTTCGTTCAGCAGCCGGTGAATCAACACGATTAATAAAAGTGAATCCGTGAAACTTATGAAGCTACATGATCTCAGGATTTTGTGCTAACTCAATTTAGCTAATAAAGCTTGCCCGAGAAAAGCCGAATCTCTCTGAACTCGGCAAGTAAATCTTAACTATATAAGTGATGTGGTTATAGTTATAGATGGTTATAGTTGTCCCAGGCAGGTATCACTGAAATATATTTCGAAATATATATTGTATCATTCTCTATTATGTCTCATGTAGTACCAAATTGCTATGATTATTTCTGTCTACGCAAATAAGCATCAACTGACGTGTGTGTGTAGTAAATGCTGAAAAGGGAGTAGTGAGACGACACCGTTTTGCATTGACATTCAAATACACAACTGCCTGTGATAACAGTCTTAACTGTACTGTCGTGTTCTAGTTGTACTATTCTAAGTTTTGTGTGTGTTTCTGTTAGATCTACTATACCATTGAAGAAGATAGGGCTGTTCCAGGGGTCTAGCCATTGTGTGTAAGAAGTATACACATAGAGGTTAGGTAGCTAAAATCCTGTTATATATTTGTTTATTATCCGCTGAAAGCTCCAGTAAGGTTCGAGGAGCACTCGTGTGCACTCGTACCGCCACAGTTCCACTAGTTCATGGGCTGCTACGACTCAAGTGTTCTCCGACCCCTATTGTCTTCAAATTCATCATCTGGAAATATAATCAACAACCGTCATGATAATAATAACAAAAATGGGAAGAGTTCTCGACGATTTCATCGAATGGTTGAGGAGTATGAGGACGCAGATGGGATAAGTGTCACAAAGTTTCGAAATAGTTCTAGACATTTTTGGTGTTACAGCAGTTACTGCTGTTATAGTATTGCAATGGTCTTCAAAAAACTTTGGCTCCTCTTGTGGAAAAACATGCTTTTCCGGAAAAGGCATTATATTGTTACTTTCATGGAAATATTGTTGCCAACTATATTTGCGGGTGTTATGGCATATGCCCGAACACAAAGTAAAGGAATCTCTCTTGACCACTTTGGAAATACTACTACTATTTTCAAAGAGATTGACCAAGAAGTAAGTCAATGTCTGCATTCGTGAAAAGTTCCTTGAACTCCTTACTAAAAATCAATACCAGTTGGAAACAACGCATTCTTTGTCATTTCATAGTAGTGAATGTTTGTTTTATTCATTTTCAGTCACTAGTTTGCTATTGACATTTAAAAACAATCTTTTGTAGGAAATTGTGGGGCATTGTTATAATTGGTGATATTCATGAAAATTACTTTTTTCCACAGGGACTGGACGTTTTATTAGCCTTTAAAATATCATGTGGGAATTGCATTGTAGCATTTGCTCCAGAAAACGACCAAACGGAAAAAGTTATTCAACAACTTGAGCAACGACTCCTTGGAACTAAAATCGGTGAGTTTTCAATCTAAACTATTCATTAGGGAGCATTATATGGCCACTTCCTTATCAACTATACATACTCCTTATAAATTGTTATGACATATGCCAAGTACATGTGGATGTGTCATACATATACATAGCAGCATGAAACAAAAAAGAGAAATTTTGTATTGAACTCGAGTTTCATGTGTAGACGGGGCATGTGAGTCATGCTCGCCAAATGCTTTAGCCATTCTGCTCTAAATGTTATATCCTTATACATAAAATAATGCCGTGTACATTTTACAGCCTATGCAATACTGCAGACAACTTTACAAGTTTAGTGGATACTAAATAGTTGCATTCTATATACCTTACACCATCCGTAATGTAATATTATTTGCATGTGTAACTCATACTTGCAATATTTTGCTAGATAGAACCCACGATACACGATGTAAAAGGATTTTATTCATTGCATTGATCCTGTGCATGTGCAGTGCAAGAGCATCTTATAAAATCTCAACATTTTTATAGAATCGCTATCCTTTTGCCGCAGTCTCCAACAAAAAAACATAAAATAGGCACAAATAAATTCCACTTGCATTCATGCACCTACTATGATGCTGATTTATTGTGTAAATACAGTCACTGAATCTATTATTCACAGGAGAAGAACAAACGAATAAAAATACAAAAGGAAGACATAAATGTGTTGGGTATATTAAAAGAACAATGATTTAGAATGTCACATTGATCACCACGCGTGCTGTTAATTGTTAACCAATGTTGAATATACTATTAAATTCATCCCATTATAGGATGCCATTAATGCAAAAGCAACTTCTCATATGTTTATGCATATCATTGCTTTGCTCCAAATATTCTAAATACCCTCTGCTAAAGTAGTAATATTCATGTTTTTAAGAAGTGTTGTAATTTAGATTTATTAGCCTCGACAGGGCATCTTACATGAAGATTGCTTAAACTCTTAACCTTATGTTTTCCAAGTAGTTCAACAATCTACATCGAAGATATTATTGTGGTTATATCACCATAACATGCAATGATGCAATTGCTTCAATACAAGGAATTGACAGCCGTCATTTCCATTTGCCTACATTTTTTATTGAATTACCAAGTACAATGATCGCCATGCATTCTTAAACCTGAATATTAGAGCAGAATTGCTTTGTTGGGCTGCTTTTTCTATTGATTGCTATTTTCATTATTTTGTTGATACACAGAATTTCGTGCGGGTTGCGTAAACATTTCTGCACGACACGTAATTGCATTATCACTAAAAAATAAACCCGAACTCAACAGAATTGTAAAATGTAATATAAATTGTAAATAACACGATGTAATTAGTTCCTCCGCAGTCCTCACCCTTCAATTATAAATGAGATGATACCAAATAATTTTTTTCTGTTCGTATTGGTTTCATCAGCTACATATTTTTGTTATTGTATTGTAGATACAATACGTTACGCTTGCATACGAGGGAATTGTTAGTGTGTTGTTAATTTCCATTTGGCATAGTCATAGTCTGTACACGAATTGACAGAAGATGAAAATATGTGATGTTTTCCGGAAGGTTTACGTTCGACTTTTCATTGACATATCAAGTTCAAGTTCTGTCCATGTATTTCAAAGGTTTTGCATTCCAGAATATTCCGACTGTTGTAAGTTTGTAAAGCGATGTTTGTGAGATAGGCGTATCGACATAAAAGGCAAGGCATAAGCTATAAAATGTCGGATTTCCTAAAACTATCAAGTTACTATCTAAGTACTTCTCAAACCTATCAAAGGCATATTATTGCCTTACCATGCTGTTCATACAACTGTCATTAATAAATCTGTAGGTTACGTCATCATTATATCGGATAAAATTATTGATTAATAGATATAATCACCTACTTATAAGTGTGTCAGTATTACATATACGTCTATTTGTAGGATACTATTTCGTAGCTCACGTATTCACATTACACCTGCATGCATCTGCATTATGAATGTAAAATGGTAATCCCTTTACTTTACTAGTAACAGCAATGACATCATAATATAAAGTCGGCGGATGTACTTCAATGGTTCGAATGGTTAAAAGATATTTTACTTTTGAATGCGTCTTGGTATTTCGACAAGAACAATTTCAGTACTTAGGTGTTTTGTCTATCGATTGATATGTCAACACTTGTTTGCACACTGAAAATAGACTTACATAATAAATGAAAATGCAGACTTCATCCTAAAATATACTAAGTCTTAAAGTTACAGTATGGTATGGCATTGAAAATCCTACTCTTTCAGCAAATATTTTGTTATGTGGCAATATTGGCATATGCGACATAACAAAATATTTGTACTTCATTCTAAGTCTTAAAGTTACAGTATGGTATGGCATTGAAAATCCTACTCTTTCAGCAAATATTTTGTTATGTGGCAATATTGGCATATGCGACATAACAAAATATTTGCTGAAGACATCTGGAGACATAATATTTGCTGGATACATAATATTATTATGTCTCCATCCGGAAGGAAACAGCTCAATGGCAATTATTGAAGGTGAATAGTTGGTTGGTTATCTTTCAATTTTCCTTGTAGCAACATGAAGATATGAAACCATTAAATGCACTTCACTTACGTTTTTGCTTTTGTACCTACATACACAAAGACTATGTACCCACATGCCCAATCACACGTACATTACATTGTTTACAAAGGTACATTTACAATCTATCTCATATGGCACAGAAAAAATTATGTTAAATTAGCTGCTTTTGATTGTAATGATCGTGCCGAATTCCTATTATTGGACGGAAAATAAAATAGTGATATATTTTGTTGAGTCATTAGATCAGCAAAAAAGAGATCAAAGCGGATACGTGTTTACAGAATGTTTGAACATGCAACATTTAATGTTAAAGCGGTCATCATATTAGTGAACTGAAGTTCGCATCATAGCAAGTTAACCTTTCGACTCCCCAGGCGCAGTAAATAAATACTTTATGTTTAGAATTTTAGTGCGATTCTGATGTACATTTTGCACCTGTGCCTATACCTATGTATACGTCGGCACAATTTTAGCAATTGTACTATGTAGTAATCGAATGTAAGTTGTAAGCAACAATGAAAAAATAAACAGATGTACTCCAATCAGCTTTAACAATAAACTATTTCACATAATAATATTCGTTATGATTCGTTAGCTGTATGTATTATTTTGGTATGATGCACAGGAACGCGAAATCACTATTTTTGGGAAGAATTGTCAAAGAGGTATAAATGGACCTTATCATGCATGACTGTACTATTTGTATAGGAAACAAATACCTATAGCACTAATTTTTGTAAAATGCAACGAATGGTACATTGCTAATGTACGACAATGAAAAAGGAGACTAAATGATTTTGAGCAGATTTTAATATTTCTAATTTTCTAATCCCTAAATTCAATATCGTAAATTCTCAAAGCTATTTAGGACAACTGCAATTTTGTATTTATATATATTTTCATGAAAACTTATTTTGTTTATAGATTTCAGAGGTTTTGCATCAGAAGATCAGATCGAGGGAACAATAGCCCAAGTACGATTTAATGAAACGGCCCATGGAAGAATTAAAGCTGCGATAATATTTCCCAATGGACTGAAATCTCTTGATGGGAAAGTTCCATACAAAATACGAATTGTAGATGAAACATTTGATACGAAAGTTCTCTTTCCGTGGTTGCAACTCCCAGGACCGAATACTAGTCAGTTGGATTAACTATTTAAATTCTATGAATGTATTTGTAATACCTAATAACGGGTTTCCTATGATAAACAGATAACGCTCGACATTATGCCGAATCTGGGTTTGCAGGGTTGCAAACGAATTTAGATCACATTTTGCTGGAGATGATGACTAACAAAACATCTAATCACAATGTAATAAATAATTTTAGCACTCATCATCATTACGATTTTAATACTTGAAACATTGAAGTAATGGTGTTCAAAATTTATAGGTAATTTTGCAAGCCTTTCCGTATCCTCCATTCATTATCAATGTCGATTTCCAAATGTTTTATTTCATTCTACTGCCCCAATTTATTGCTCTTGGATTTATCTTCATCGTCCCTTCAATAATTCGTGGGGTAGTAAGTGAAAGAGAAACAGGAATTAAGGTATATATAGTTTGCACTAGAATGAAAACATACATAAAAGATTCAGCGCAAACTATCTTGGGAATTAAAATGTAATTGTTTCTAGGAATTAATGAAAATGATGGGATTGCCCAACTGGATGCACTGGTTTGGCTGGATGCTAAATTCGATGTTGATTTTAATGATTAGTATAACCATAGTGGTCTTTATGTTTTTCTACCCGTTCAACAAAACAACTGGAGCAGTTTTGGTTAACAGCGATCCAACTGTTTGGTGGTTTATTTTATTTCTCTACGCCATGTCATCGACAGCCTTCTGCTTTTTCATCTCATCATTTTTCACTAAACGTAAAGATATTTTCTTATGATCATTGATTTTATTAGCCAGTCATGTATACTAAATACACTTTTGTTTTTACAGCCACTCTTGCCACAACATTTGGAATTGTTACTTGGGTGGTGAGTTATTACGCATTGGCTTTCCCACTGGAGCAGAAATATTCGTCATTGACTATGTTTGACAAGATGTCTGTTGCTCTTGTACCCAATATGGGCCTTTACTGGGCAATTAAAGTTATGGCCGCAATGGAGCTCAAAGGTTTGTCATTAAAAATCCAAATATTATACATATTTAACTACATATTTTACCATTCCCAACCTCGAATTAAGCTTGATTCATAATTGATGAATATCATGTTCACATTCTTAGCTGCTGGAGCCAATTGGTATAATATTGCCCAGCCGCTGAGCGGTATAGACCCGTTAAGTTTAATCCATATGTGTGTGATGTTCGTCGTCAGTACAGTGTTGTACATGCTATTGACCATCTACGTTGAGACCATCCTTCCTTCAGAGTATGGCGTGCGAAAACCCTGGTATTATATCTTCAAGGTAAATCGACATTAACTATTTCGCTGCTCTTTTTCTCTTAGCTCTTGTATTACACATTAGTACACATTATCTGCACGAAATGTTATATAAAAGATTTCCGATGAATTATCTGGCCCCTCTCATGTATCATTCAAGCATGCGTGTTTTTTACTTCAATCTATTCCTTCAGAGAGTGAGAATCTAAATAAACAATTGACAGTAGCAAAGCGAATACATTTTATGCAATACCTATAATGCCGAAGGTCACAAAACACGTCATTTCTTGTTAGCTAGAAAACTTTTGTGGATCTAAATTAGGATTTAAAACTATTTGTAATAATTTATGTACCAAAAATGTTGCATAGGACATGTAAAATTGTAAACTATGGACAAAATACAATTTATGCATACTATACACGTAATTTTTTATATATATTGATCGCATTTTGCATGCGTAAATGTTTGGTGGGGCTAGTTACATGCGCCATTGTCATCTAGAAATCTGTATTTAAGCTTTCAATTAGGTGATTTGCAAATTGCATTGGCTTTGTCTCATTCTCAATCATTAATATCTATTACTATGTTGTAGCCTTCTACATATTGTTCCTCTGGAAGAGTAAATCCTAGCCGTCCCGTTTCAGTAATTAGCGTCAATGATGTAAAACCCGGATTCGAACAAGAACCTTCAGATTTAATTGCTGGAGTAGAAATACAAAATCTGAGAAAGGTTTTTGGTAAAAATAAAGTAGCTGTTGATGGAGTTTCTATAAAAATGTATGACGGAGAAATTACTGCGTTACTTGGTGAGAACGTTTTAAGATAATAGTATTTAAGAAGTAGATATTACAATGTAAAAATAAATTAATTTGACAAACTGATGTGCTATTCTTTATGTTTACATAACAGGGCACAATGGAGCGGGTAAAACTACGACAATGTCAATGTTGACAGGTACAAAACAAAAATCTATGTTATTAAAAGTTTCTATATTATTTGTTCGTTTTCTTTAGCAAAAGTGTAGGAGACTTTTTCTAGGGAGGAAATTATTTTCTAATACTACAATTCTATTAAACAGGGTTATTTGCACCAACAAGCGGAACGGCTTTAATTAATGGACATGACATCATGACTGATATGGAAGGAGTGAGAGAAAATCTAGGATTGTGTCCACAACACAATATGCTTTTTGACAAACTTACTGTAGCAGAACATTTGCAATTTTTTGGAAGGGTAAATTTATGAATATCAAAGCATTATTGTAATGTTGACATTTGGACACAATAAATAGGTTGGAAATTGATTTAATGGGTGTACTGAAATTGTAGTTAAAAGGAATGACTTCGTCAGAGGCATCTAAAGAAACAAAGGAACTCGTTAGCAAATTGAAAATGGCAGAGAAAACGAATGCTTTAGCAATGTCATTGTCGGGAGGACAAAAAAGACGTCTTTCTCTTGCCAATGCTCTTATCGGCGGTTCTAAAGTATGAATTCTTTAAATTATTCTTGCATTATATAATGATTTTACTGTTAATGAATTGTATGTAAATGCTGCAATAATTGAATTTGTAAACAGGTAGTAATTTTGGACGAACCTACTTCAGGGTATGTACCATAGAATGTCAAAAATACACTTTTAAATCACAACGAAATAATTTTTTGAACTTCTAATATTTGATTTGCTTATAATTTCCTGTCTAATGATATTTGGGTGTGATGTAGATTGGATCCAGAGGCACGAAGAGAAGTTTGGAATGTACTTCTAGTAAGTTAATTTTTCTTTCATGGGACTTGAATTTGAAGGGAATAATTTGAGCTAATATCTCCCAATTTTCACTATTTATATACCTAAGTTTAAATAATATTTGCAGGAAATGCGAGGAGAAAGAACTATCGTTTTAACGACTCATTTTATGGAAGAAGGTCTGATTAAGATTATTTTATTCTTTAATTTAATGTTTATTTTAACTCATTGCATGTATACAGGAATATAATTACTGACTAATTGTCGATGATTTTACTTGCAGCTGATGTTTTAGGAGACCGCATTGCAATAATGGCAGATGGAAAGATACAGTGCAGTGGAACACCAATGTTTCTCAAGAAGTTTTATGGTAATTTGATAATATGCGATCAATTTTTCGTGCTTTGATTATTATTGGTTTAAATTTTAAAATAACTTATCGGGGAAATGCAATTGTTGAAGAATTCATAACGCTCTCAAATTATTGAAACTTAGGTGCTGGATACACTCTTAGCATGACCACTACTGACAAGGCAGAGAAGGAATTGATACTCTTGACCGTTCGAAAATATGTTTCTAATGCTTCATATAAGTCACAATCGGCCAACGCTTCTGAATTAGCGATTACTTTACCTACGGAAACAGCTTCTACATCGGTATTTCCGGAAATGTTTGCCGAAATGTCCCAGAATAAAGAAAGACTGGGTATTGAATCGATTGGACTTGCCCTGACCACAATGGACGAAGTTTTTGTAAAGTATGAAAACTGTTTCTTTTTAAGAATCAAATAGGTAACTTTAGGTCTTTTATGTGATACGGAAATTTTTTATGTACAGAGTTGGTGAATTGAGTCATGCACATGATCACGAGGACGAATCTCTTAACTTCAACCATGCAAGTCCAGGATCTGAAACAAAGAATGCCAACAACAATAGCACTAACTGTAAGGAATTGCTATTATAATATCTTATAAATTGACCTATTAAAAATAAAATGATGATGATTTGTGAAATTGAGTGTCATCTCTTCTATTTACAACCCTTAGCTCTGTACCATGGAAGAATTGGAGGGTTGTCTTTAGCTAGACAACAATTCTGGGCCCTTCTTGTTAAACGATATATTTATACATTACGGAAAAGAAGATTGGTGCTATCTCAGGTATTTAACAGCTAATACGGAAATGGGTACAGAATATTCGTTAAAATGGAGAATCATCAAATAATTTCTCTTTTCAGTTGCTGATTCCAGTAATAAGTTTGATAATTGCAATACTGATAAGTAATAAGCAATTTGAGCAGAAAGCGAAAGCTCCACCTTTAGCAATGTCAATACAGGCTTATAAATCTCCAATTTCATTCTACCGATCTACAGACAATGTAATGAAAGAGAATTCACTTATCAACATTTTTATATCGTAGTCAATTATTAAAA
The DNA here is from genome assembly GCA_019776445.1 of Tomocerus maximus. Classification (NCBI taxonomy): domain Eukaryota; kingdom Metazoa; phylum Arthropoda; class Collembola; order Entomobryomorpha; family Tomoceridae; genus Tomocerus; species Tomocerus maximus. The sequence continues at coordinate 8,305 of JABASH010001891.1, read as the reverse complement.
TATGATTTTGATGATAGGATCTCTCTAAAGCTTTCGAAAATGTCGTTGGACCTTCTGCAAAATTATACGTAGGAAACGGAACAGCAACTGTTGTTGATGGTCTTCTCGAAGTTAGTCGTCGCGAGTTGGCTGCCTACAGAGAACAGTACATTATGGCAGCTGAAATGAATACGACTAATTTGAAAGCAATGTTTTCGACAATTCCACCTCATGCATCGCCATTGGCCCTTAACTTAATTACCAATACCCTCCTAAAGTATATGGACCCTTCTAGTCAACGGAGCATTGAAGTCATTAATCATCCTTTACAAACGGGCCTCGATTCTTTTCTCGAGGCTGCAAAACCGGACCCGGTCTTTGCATCATCAGTTCCAATTTTATTCGCTGTTTTTCTACCTCTTGGACTTGCCTTACTTGCTGCTAGCTACATTGTGTTCCCAGTAGAGGAACGGTTATGCAAGGTTTTTATTTGATTAATTGTTGTCTTAAATTTTATCAATTTTCTTATATCCATTACACCAACATTACACTTCGATTTACTGTTGAAAGATTTACAGGAATATTTATGTTATCTTCATGCCCTAGATAAAGTAATTGCTTCATTAACTCTGTTTAGGGCTTAGAGCTATAAGTTGTGTTCCTGAAATTAAGTTTTCAAAATGGAGTAGGTACAATATGGGGGTTGTCCTAAAAAACCTACAAAACAACGTACCAAGCCTGCAACATAGCTATAATTTCAGACCTACTTTTACTATATTAGTCCTGAAACAGAGTTAGTAACTTTAGTTTGTTTTAGCTTTAGCTCACACAATAGAGTTAATATGTATATTATGTCAAAATAGGCGAAGCAACTGCAAATGATGACCGGAGTTAGTCCCTTAGTGTACTGGGGGTCTTCCTTTCTTTGGGACTTTTTTGTGATGACTGTCCTTATTTGTGTCATGATAACATGTTTTCCGATTTTTCAAAATTATGGAGTTTTTACTGCGTATGGCGGAGCCGGTAAGCAATGTCAATATTATGAAAGCTCAATGAACAGACTAGCTATTGAGCTCAATATCCGAAAAAACATTCCTTCATTAATTCAAATTTTTTGCAATTAGGTGTTGCATTTCTAATTCTGCTAATTTACGGATTTTCGGCAATATCATTTTCGTATTTGTGCAGTCTTTTTGTTTCAACTGTACCTGGAGGTTTTGCAATGGTTACGATTGTCCACGTTGCGTCAGGTAAGGAATAAAAAAATATTTTCTTGGGAATAAAAAATAGAAATAAAAACAGACATTATTTTTGCTTTTCTTTTCAGGAATGATTATGTGCCTGGTTGTTTATCTCCTGGAAGTAGCCCAAATAACTGGAACAGCCGACACAATTAGAAACGTGGGTCGCCTTTTCCCGACGTTTGGAGCTTGTTTAAGCACAATGAGATTTACAGAGATAGCCACTAGAAACAGTCGATGTAATATTCTATCAACTGCTGCCAAAGAGTTAATATGCGACCCGAAAACTAAAGTTGAAGATAAACTTCGCCAATGTTGTGGTATGAAATTATACAATATATAGGAATTTGTGCGATGGAATTAAATTCAATGAGTCATCAAATTCTTATTTAAAAATTGCAGACAACTGTTTAGACTTTAACATAACAAGTGGTCCACCATGTTTCGAACCTGAAAAGTATGTAACTTGGATGTACCGAAAACCTGGAGGGGGGATTCTGTCCAACGATTTAGAACTTCCTGGTATATAATTATGGGATTATTATGGGAAATTATTATTATTAATAAATGAGAAAACCTGAAATCTAATTCAATTAAATTTTAGGAATAGGACAGGAATTACTCTACATGTTCCTACTTGGTTTAGCCTACAAAACTTTATTGATTTTACTGGAGTACGGAATTCTTCAGAAAATCATTTCGCTAGTTTTCAGAGCAAATCGTTCGGCTTTTCAGACTTATCCATCGGACGAAGATGTGGTTGAGGAAGCTAAACGCGTCCAAAATCTAGTCAAAGAAGGTTTTATTGAAAGAATATTTCTGAATTTGATTCTAATACTAAAACAAGCTTATTTTTACTGAATTCTACTGGGTTTTGTTATGTACAGGGAAAAACGAAGATGCTATTGTTGTAGAAAATCTTTGTAAAAGTTATGGCTCTTTTGCTGCTGTGTCAAATCTTAGTTTCGGTGTTCACCACGGTGAATGTTTTGGACTTCTAGGAGGTGAAATACTAATCTCTGTTCTAGATGAATTTTCTGTTGTATATCCAATAATGACAGAATTTTTTGTCTTTTCTTTTTAGTCAATGGTGCAGGGAAGACAACGACATTCCGTATGTTAACTGGAGATGAGATTCGTTCTAATGGAAATGCATATGGGTTAATGTGCAGCCTGCAAAATAATAGCGACAAATTTTACAGAAATATTGGCTATTGTCCACAGTTCGATGGGATTGTCGGGGTTTTATCAGGAAAAGAAATGTTAGAACTCTTTGCTAGACTCAGAGGAGTTCATCCGATGTCAATTAATCAAGAAGCTGAAAAATGGCTTGCTAAATTAGGTATATCTTTATAATAATTAATTCTGTAATAACTTCCCTGATTTGTGAATAATACTAAGGAATATAATAATTTGGTACAGGTTTGACCGACAGCACTAATGTGCAGTGCCAAAAATATAGTGGTGGAATGAAAAGAAGGTTGAGTGCTGGAATGGCTATGATAGGAGATCCCCCAATTATTTTACTGGATGAACCGACTTCCGGAGTCGATCCTATAAGTAGACGACAGTTCTGGAAGATAATTTCCTCAGTGAAAGATTCGGGACAAGCAATAATTCTTACATCACACAGGTACATTTTTTTCCGTCTTAGTAAACTAATTTGGATTCTTTCTTCTAAAAGATGATTTATTTTGTAGCATGGAAGAATGTGAAGCTCTCTGTTCTCGTCTCGGGATAATGGTGAACGGACAACTACAATGTCTAGGAGGAGTCCAGCATTTAAAAAATAAATTCGCACAAGGCTATACTTTGACTCTTAAATTGAAATCCATGATCCCATCTGACTCTGATCGATTAAAAGGACTGAGTGGTGAAATTGTCATAACTTTTGATCCATGTACATTGAAGGACCAACATCAGGTAAGATAAACAAATGAATTATCCTCATCATAAGTAATTCAAAAGGAACCCCATCGAATCTGTATATTTTTTATCTGTAGAATATTCTTAAGTATCAAATTCACGACACAGAAATACCGTGGAATGTGCTTTTCCAATCTATGGAAAATCTTAAAAATCAGTATGAAGATATAATTGAAGAGTACTCCGTAAGTGAAACCACTCTTGAAGAAATTTTCCTCTCATTTGCTAGAAAGCAATACCCTAATCGTTTAGCGAATATCTCTATTTTGAAGAAGCTAATGACTTGTCAATGTCAGTCTTAAACCAAAACCTTGGTCTTAAATGTTATTAGATCAGTACCAATAATATGTCCTACTTGCTGATGTTGTTTACTTATCTTGTATTCTAACAACTGCGCTAGAATGACATAAATTATTGTAATTAATTGGTTACTAGTACTCATCTGTGTTAACTATGTACATGTAGTTATTCAAATTGAGATTTAGTCATACAAATGTTTTCCTACTGTACATAATCATAGTTTAGAAGTATCTTATTCTTGGATGTAAACTACAAGTATTGTAATTTCTTAATATACTTTTTAAATATGAACCTAGAAGTAGTCAGTAACTTTTAGTACTCTTCGTTTAATTTCTGTCAGTTTATTTCCTTTCCTCAAGACTGAATTATTACTTTTACATGCACTTACTATTACACAGTGAAATTATTTTACACTATTATACGTAACAATGTTTGGTTATAATATAAACTTATTGCAACGTGTATGCTTTAATGCAATTAATAAATGTTATGAAATGGACAGACGTGTAAGAACGAGAAGAAAGCAATAATTATTGTTCATTTATTGTGCATGAAAAATTTTAAAAAATATATTTACTGTTATAAAAAAATAGCTAGGCCTAGGGGGGTTTGAATTGGTCAATTTATTAGTACCCCTCAGTGTCATATGAAGTAGCGAATTGTATAAAACGAATTTTTGGTACTTATATTTGTCGTTTTTTTCAGAAAGATTGTTATCCTCACTAATTTGCAATAACATTCAATATCCCACTCCTGAGTTCAATATTGGACCTGATTCGCTCCAAAAACTTTACGCAAAATACTTTTCTTAGATATATAATTATTTATTTTTGATACATGTAAGAGTCAGAATATTCCCCGACCCAATTTCAATTCTTCATGGCATTTTAATTTTAAGCATTCTTTGCTGATAATTTTTTTTTCTGGCGATGTGTTTGATTTTTGATGTTTTTTAATGACAATAATAAATAAATAATATAGAGGATAATGTAGAAAGCAATCATGAACATGCACTGGAAAACAATGGGTCAGTCAAGTAAAGGGATCTCTTATTCTATGACATTCGCAATTTTAAGCCAATTTCTCAATTTTGCCACATTCTTACCTTTACTCGTATGATTTCAATTCAATTCAAAATTCAAGCTAGTCCGAATTTCTAGCAGCACAGCAGCGTATTTAGATTATTTTCGCCGAAAATCAAACGCTCAAACCAATGTAATTCCATAGTTACTTAAAACAAGTAAAACATACAGCCACATTGAGATTCATTGAGATTGAGACTATCACGCTTTTGAATCTTTACTGTTTGATTATAAAGTACAAGAATCTTGACTTGATGGATTGAATTTAGATTTTAGTAGATGGATTGAAATGTGATCTGAGATTTCAACAGTTCAAGTCAGTCCCACAGGCAATTTATTAAGTTATGTACAAAATGGAAAACAATCGCAACAATTTGAGACATGAGATCCATGGATAAAAGGGCATGAAAGATAATTTATTTTTGTCTTACAGTAGTTTCGTTCGACCGTTACAGCTTTATGATGGTTTGTAAAAGAATCGGACTCATATTATGGAAAAATGTTCTTTTCCGGAAAAGACATTACGTTGTTACTGCGATGGAAATACTGCTGCCAGTTTTGTTCGCGGCTGCATTGGCTTATGCTAGAACCCAAACTACCGGAATCGATTTTAGAACTTCTGACACTATTTACAATGTTCTTTATCAACACGTGAGTCAAAAACCTTCAACTGATTACTGCGGAAAGGCCAAGGCCAAGATATGTTTCCATTAAAACACATCTTGGTCTCTCCTGCTGCTTATTCAATGAACTGTATTTCTTTAAATATATTATCACCAGAGTTATTCCATGTTAGTGTACTCAGATATCAAGTAGATACTTTTTGCACGCAGAATCTGGAATTTAATTTGACATTGAGAACATCATGCAAGAATTGCATAGTAGCATATTCTCCGAAAAACGATCAAGTTGACGGCATTATTGACAAACTTCAGCTGCGGCTACCGGGAATAAGTGAGCTTTTCTTAAATTTTACTAANAGGGCCTTGATACATCCTACATTCCACTGCATATTGCTGGCTCTGCGTGTCAATACCTTTTAGTCTATATAATATACATATTTGTTGTTGTGTTAAGAATATAGAGTATTTATGTAAATAATAATTTTCAAACCGCAGAACACGGTTTTATGATTATTGACTTCAATTTCCTTTCCCTGTGTAAACAAAATAGCGTGCCCCTAAAATAGTTTAATAATTCATACCACAAAAAGATTATATTGTCATTATGTTTCCATAAATTATATCCTGCAAATGATTACAGATACTTAAAATGCAACTATAGATGTGTTTTACGAATACCTAATAACAGAAATACTTTCCAATTTTTAAAGGCCATAGCAAAGACATTTTTATGAATATGGTCCAGATTTTATAAAATGCCCAAGGAGGAAAGGGATAATAATGAAGATTGGCTATAAAATTGCTTTTAACTATATGAATGTATTTACTGTATGTACAGACAATTAATACAGACCGAGACCCTGTAGATCATTCCAATTACAGTACCTAATAAAAAAGAATTTTCTATCTCAAAAGATTCCCATTCTGCAGTTCCAAATTCCAAAAGATTATCTGCGCACAAAACTCATCGTCACCACAGGGGAAAATGAGCATGATTTTTCTTGTTACGATGTTACAATTAAAATATTATTCTACCTAGCTTTCAAAGGATTTGCCTCAGAAGAGAAGATCGAGGAAACAGTATTTGAAGTAGGGGCAGCCATTGGAATAATTAAAGCCGCAATAGTATTTCCCGATGGACTGGCAAATCTTGAGAATGTCAAATATAAAATACGAATTGTGGATGCAGATGTTGATACTGCACAGTTATTTCCACGACGTCAACTTCCAGGACCAACAAAAGGTTATAATATAGTGCATTAAGTTTAAAATAAATAGTCTTAGCTGTTTTAAGTTGCGAATCTTGTTTTTCAAAATGAATTTGAAATGAATGATAAAATTATGTGGAAATGCTCCTTGACTATTTAACACCATGAAGCATATGCTTTCAATACCAAGATTTCCGAAATTGAAACAAATGTTATGAATTATGAAAAGTATAGGTAATCTTCAGACTAGCTAACGATAATATCTTTTCAATTCAAAGATGTAAAATCAATCATAAAATATTAGCTATATCTCTATCATAATAAAGTATCGAATTTAAGGATGCAATGATGATAATCAATTAATCCCCGATTTCTTGTTGCAGTAAATCTAATACATTACAGGGACCTTGGATTCTTAGGGTTGCAGATGAATTTGGATCATGTTTTGTTGGATACGATGATAGGCACACCACCCACCCACAATGTAATTATGGTAGATTGATGTTTGAATCTTTGTTTCGTTCCTCGTGAATAGAAAATCATGATGGTTTTTGATTTACAGATATCTTTACAACCATTTCCTTATCCTCCACATGCTACAAATTTTAATTTCTTCGCGTTCTACTTTATTCTTTTGCCTCAATTCATGTGTCTGGGGTTCATCTTCATCGTCCCTGGGATAATCCGTGGAGCAGTAAGTGAAAAAGAAACGGGAATAAAGGTTTGTACTGCAATGAAAAATCCTCTCACATTTCATGCGAAAATTTTATCGAAATTAACCTAAGTATATTTGCAGGAGTTAACGAACATGATGGGAATGCCTAGTTGGATGCACTGGCTTGGCTGGTTTATAAATTCATTCTCTGTTTTAGTGATTAGTGTATCACTTGTGGTGTTATTTATTTTCACCGAATTCAACGAGTTGACTGGGGCTGTTTTAACTTGGGGTGACCCATCGGTTTGGTGGGTTACTTTGATTTTATTCGTCATGTCCTCTATATCCTTCTGCTTTTTCATCTCTACCTTCTTCTCAACACGTAATTAAATATTTATAACAATTATCTATTATCTTATGTTACTGCATTATATTTATAAATGACGAAGTCCTTCAAGCTCATTTTTTGTGTTTACAGCAAGTATTGCCACAACATTCGGACTTGTTGCTTATGTAGTGACTTATTACGCCTTCGCCATTCCATTAGAACGGAGTTATGAGTCTTTGGACATTGTTATTAAATTATTTGTTGCTCTTTTGCCCAATATGGCTCTATACTGGTCTATCAAAATTATGGCTGAAATGGAGCTCAAAGGTGTGTCGATATACAGGCATATTATTGTCGACATTTTTCAATATAACAGGATATAACTCATAATTCTTGTACTTCATGTAGCTGTCGGAATTAAATGGTCCAATATTAGGGAGCCCATAAGTGCTGAAGACGAGCTAAATTTGCTTAGCGTGTTTATCATGTTCATAGTCGACACATTTCTGTATCTTCTACTGACGTTATATGTTGAATCCATCATACCTTCGGTAAATGAAAAAAACCATGATTTTCGGGGATTTTGTAAATTATTTCTATTAGCAATCATTATACCTCCATCACAGCGATAATGAAGAAGTGTTATAATGTAATTTTCATAACAGGAATATGGCTTGCGAAAACCCTGGTATTTTATCTTCAAGGTAAGTCTGCATTAAATATTTTACAATTCTGCTCTTTTTCTCTTAATAGTTCCTGTATTACAAATTTTACTCAATTTTTCTTTACAACCTTTATAACCAAACCCAGTCGGTATTGCTAAAGCTATTTTTGTAATTTATGAGATCATAAAAATTCTTGTTAGTCACATAGTAAATATCTGAATCTAAATTAGGATTTAGAAAATACAATTTGTGATAATTTATGCTCTAAAAATGTTTCAAATAACATTCAAATTATGAA